>SNQJ01S0039811.1:61383-81250 GCA_010110895.2 Picea sitchensis
GTTGTTTAGGGATATTGCATCTTAAGTTATTAAAGCATCATTATCATTAATTTCATAAATAGTGTTAATAGTTTTGTTGTTTAGAAATATGTGCAACGTAGTTTATTAAGGCACTGTAGTTTAGTATAATGCATGTTATAATTTTTTGTACTCATAGTAATTATTTATTATTTATTGGTGATTTTGCAAATTGAAGTATCATTATCATTAATTTAAATAGTGTTAATAATTTTGTTGTTTAAAAATATTGTCCAGCTTAGTTTATTAAGACATTATAATTTAGTATAATTTATTATTTATTGGTGATTTTGCAAATTGAAGTATCATTATCATTAATTTCAGAAAGTGTTAATAATTTTGTTGTTTAGAAATATTGTCCAACTTAGTTTATTAAGACACTATAGTTTAATATAATCCACGTTATAATTTTTTATACTCATAGTAATTATTTATTATTTATTGGTGATTTTGCAAATTTAATCCTCTTTGCAAATATGAAAACCAACCATATTGTCTACAACTTTATGAAAGGGTATTTTTTAATTTTCAGTATTCTTCTCCATTTCCAAATCAGTGTGCTTCTTAAAAATTGGTCACACAGTCATGGTTTATGGTGGACTGAATTACAAGTCCATTTAAGGTGAAACCCCCTCAACTAGAATTGTTGTGCAATACATTTAAACAAGTCTATGCGATAGCAATTATACCAATTATACGTGCTGAAATAATTTATAAATATTGTGTGTGAAAACATAAATTATTTTGTCTTCATGCAATGCAAGATTGTAAATATTTGATTGAAAACTGCAACTGTCAATACATTTTGACAATATTATACTTGTTTCGCATATTATATGGATGGTAAAATATTTTGTGCGAAAACATAAATTATTTTGTCTTGATGCATTGCAAGATTGTAAATATTTGATTGAAAGTGATTGAAAACTACAAGTGTCAATACATTTTGACAATATTTGTATCTGTTTTGTATATTATATGAATGGTACTAAAATAATTAAAGTGTAATTTTTAAATAAAATATATATGTACATTTTGTTTTGACAATATTGTACTTGTTTCACATATTATATGGATAGGATTGGATGGTAAAATGTAATTTTTAAATAAAAAAATATATATACATCTTGTTTTTGACAATATTATACTTTTTTGGCATATAATAATAAGTGTTAAATAGGTAAATGATATAAATATTTCAAAGTACAGTGGCTTTTGTTACAAACATATATGCAAGTTTTGTTTTTGACAATATTGTACTTGTTTGACATATTATATGGATAGTATTAAAAGAATTAAAGTATAATTTTTAAAATAAAATTGTATTTGTTTGGCATATTATATGGATAATACTAAAAGAATTAAAATACAATTTTTAAAATAAAAAACATATATGCATCTTGTTTTTATCTTATTCATTTTTAAACAAATATTAAATAAATGTTAAATGGGTAAATGTATTGACTTTTTTTTTTCCATAAGATATAAATATTTCATAGTATAATGACTTTTGTTAAAAACATAGATGCAAGTTTTTTTAAGGGATATACATTCAAAATAACAAGTAAGTTTCCATGAGATGATATAAATATTTCAAAGTATAATGGCTTTTTGTTAAAAACATACATGCAAGTTTTTTTTTAAGGGATGTGCATTCAAAATAACAAGTAGGTAGGTAATGTGTACATATTTCAAATTACAATGACTTTTGTTAGAAACATACATGAAAGTTGTTTAAGGGATATGCATCCAAAATAACAAGTAGATAAAGTGTATCAAGAGGGATTGGAATGTAATGGGTTATTTAGTTCCCATTTTCCATATTTTGGAAATGATTTTTTGTGACAATTTTAGGCTGCCATTCTATGACCCGGCCTTGATGAAATGCCACCTCAAGCCAAGCTTGGATGGAGCCTAAGGTGGCCATGACAACCATTGCTGTAGCCTCTAAACCTTGAAGACCTGCAGATATGTAAAAACAAAAACATAAGAGCTGGACAAATATTTAGGTAATGAGTAACTTGGAAAAGAATTAAAATGTTAACTTGATTTTTTCAAATCCACCTAATAAAAAAAGTAGTGGATATATGCATTTAATAACTCAATAATGTGATGAGTTATTATTTTTCTTTACTTACACTCCCTTCAAGATGAACCTTAAAATGTTAATTCCATTTTTTCAAATCTACCTAATAAGAAAGAGTAGTGAATATATACATTTACTATAGAAATAATGTAATGAGTTATCATTTTTCTTTACTTACACTCCCTTCAAACATGTCTTAATTCTACTATCAACTTTTTCAGATCCACCTAATAAGAAAAAGTACACCCTTCAAATATGTTTTAATTCTACTATCAATTTTTTCAGATCTACCTAATAAGAAAGAGTACACCCTTCAAATATGTCTTAATTCTATTATCAACTTTTTCAGATCCACTTAATAAAAAAGAATAATGAATATATGCATTTACTAAAACAATAATGTGACGAGTTATCATTTTTCTTTACTTATACTCCCTTCAAATATGGTTAATTCTACTATCAACTAAATTACAAAAATATTTTCATCAACCCAACTCTCTTGCACACCTAACTAGGGATATATGGAACGCCCATAATATTTTCATCAACCCAACTCTCTTGCACACCTAACTAGCTTATGGATATATGAAACGCCCATAGGTTGGACCAATATGTAAATATTTCAATGACAATTAAATTATATGTAAGTCCACAAAATCATTGATTCGTTTTATTTCAATGGCTGCATGTGAGTTTATTGGTGTAAACCTGTCCTCTTAATTCCAAAAGAGGTTTGATGTTTAATATACAATGCACCTAGAGTAACTCTTTTAATGTGCATTGATCTATTGCAATAACATTTGCCCAGACTTTCAAATGTCAAAATTTAAAATTTTGTAAAAAATATTTAAATAAATTAAATTGAAAATATAAAGGTTAACATTATGTAAATCAACATGGTATATTTGATTATCAATTATTGTAATAAGATTATTTCACAATGTTAAATTCATTTATGAATTAAAAAATAATTTTATGGATAGTTCTGTATGCAAAACACCGTTAAATTCATTTATGAATTAAAAAATAATTTTATGGATAGTTCTGCATGCAAAACACCTCCCAGATGGAATCTTCGTTTTGGAATCAAAGCCACTGGCAACAGTCGCCCAGGCACCTCAAACAGCTGGGAAGGAGTGTTGGTAGTCGGGTGTATAAGCACTAGTGCCCATGGCAGCAGCCTTGTAGGTGATGCCCATGGCAGCAACCTTGTAGGTGAGGGTTCAGAGGGTTACCAAAGGGCATTGAATTGACAGAGAAGGATGAAGATCTCAAGGCCGCCAGATTCGCTTTGGGAACTCTGGGGTCATCTCCAAAATTACCTTCGCTCTGCAGCCCTTGTTTAAGCGCTCAGTTTCTCTTGTGAACAAGAACTGCTGTGTCTTGGAGGCCGAAAAGGGAGTGAATAAAGGCCACCGAGTCGATGTTCACAAAGCGCTGCAACTTATACACGAGGACATGGGCGTTCTACTGAGTGGGTGCCAAACTAACGAGAAATCTGTAGGCGATCCGCACAAAGCCTACAGAGCATTCAGTAACGCTTCTCAGAAAATTCTTGAACGACATGGGGACCTCATAAGCTACAGGGAATTAGCTTTGGGTGATAGAAAGTTGCTTTTGGAACAAGGGTACTTACAACATCTGTGTCTCTACTGCAGTGACAACAAGAAGGGTACTCACAGCATCTGTGTCTCTACTGCAGTGACAACAAGACCGATGCTATTTTCCTGTGCGAGCAATAATATTTTCCTGGTAAGGTAATATTCTCGATTGCGGTTAAGGTCAACCAGTTCGTGAGCCATTACATCCCCATGAAAATGCAGTTACCTCCTATGAGCATGATAAAAGGAAAATATTAAGCAAAACAAAAATAGATGAGTGTACACAACATAGAAAACCAGTCGGCTGTTCAAAGAACAATTTGAATCGATTTTTTTTAAATGTTTTTTATTCGTTTTTTATTTAAAAGGAGGACAGTAGAGATTAGTTCATGTTTTCGAAATCTTATACTATGAAGAGATACATCGTTTTCATTGGATATCGTGCTTGAGAAATATACCAAAAGAGAAGTGTGGTGATCTGGTTGGGTAGGGAGATCTCGTTCGGAAAGAATAAGAATTTTTTTAGTTTCTCTAACAAATATAAATATATAAATATATAGATTTTAATTAAACAGCTAATTTTTTTTTTTTCTAATAAATATACCAAAGATCTGCTTGGTTTGGGAGATCTCCTTCAAAATTTTCTAACTAAATATACCAAAGATCTGCTTGGTTAGGGAGATCTCCTTCAAAAGTAATAAGATTTTTTTCTTAAGTTCTGTAACAAATATAAATATATAAATGATTTTTAGTAAACAGCTTTTTCTGGTTCTGTAACAAAATATTAATATATAAATAGATTTTAATTAAACAGCTACAAGATTTTTTATTTTGTTTTTATAAAATAATATAAATATAAGATCTTAACCAAACAGCTTCTGAATTGTCAAATCCTTTAGTCATCGCTGCCCAAAGATGAATTTATGCTACTACACATGGTTCTATTTCCGTATGAACATTTCAACCAATAAATTTGTTAATAGCAAGAACAAAAGTCTTTGTTACAAGCGCTTCATCCGTGGAAATTTTCTTTTCAGTCCAGCATCAAATTTTAGAGAAGCTTGTCATACTGGAATTGATTTTCAATTTTTTTGGTTTGGGATAGTGCTGGTATTTGATTTTTTATTTTTATATTTCACAGATTTAATTTGTAAATAGCAAGAACAAAAGTCTTTGTTACAAGCGCTTCATCCGTGGCAATTTTCTTTTCAGTCCAGAATCAAATTTTAGAGAAACTTGTCATACTGGAATTGATTTTCAATTTTCTTGGCAGAATAATGCTGTTATTTGATTTTATTTTTTATATTTCACACAGATTTATAGATATAGATCACTGAAATATTTTTTAGAATTTATATTTTTGTTAATGGTAGATTAGTTTTTTCATTTTAATTTATATCTTTGTAATATTTTAAAGGGTTATTTTTCTCCTGAAATAGCGTTCTTGTTATTCAATTTTGAATTAAAGACAATTTTCCAATACTTATAGGCTCGAAGTCATTACAATTTACTCATTATGAGCTTTATTCAACATTCATTCCCACACCCATCCAAGCTACACTCAATTGACATATATTTGTAATGTTATGATTAAGTTATTTCTTAATTCAATAGTAATTTAATTTTTTTAAATAAAATTCCCTTCTCCTATAACATTATTGTTTGATATTATATTTTAATACTTGAAAGAGAGATTTATGACACAAAATAGAAACAAAATATTGACTATTTTTGATTTATTAATATATATTAACATATCAACATAAGTAATATTGCTCAAAAGAATTAGATCTAATGGTGGAAAGTGAGAAGTTTTTCACTATGAAAAGAAGTTCAATTCCAGTGAAAACCTAACCTGAAGCCATTGGGACACCTTGAAATAGTATCAGAACCTGGACTACAGTGTGCAGTGTCAGAACCTGCAATCCACTGCAGTGTGCAGTGTCAGAGCCTGCAAAGTAGCCAACAAACTAAGAATTTAGGTCGCCACTTACAAGGGAAAAATTTATTACAATTACATTGGGAGGAATGTCAGAGCCCACAAAGTAGCCAACAAACGAAGGATTTAGGTAGCCACTTACCGGGAATTTTTTACAATTACATTAGGAGAGGGACTTTTGATATTTTTTAACCAATAAAATAACAGATAAATAATATTAAAAAAATAATTTAAATCATAATTTTTTTTTTAAACTTTGAATAAATAAATACATAAATTACTGTTAATCATCAACTATTAATTATTCAATGCTAACTCAATGCTATATACCTGCCTATCTGCAAGTATAATAAAAGTGTAAATAAACACTGTTACTGTTACTCTACCCAGATAAACATGTTATACTTCATAATCAAAATATGATATTTTTTATAAAGAACTCTTTCAATGCCTATATACCATGCCTATCTGCAAGTATAATAAAAGTGTAAATAAACATACTGTTACTCCACCCAAATAAACATATTGCTACTTCATAACAAAAGTCTAATATTAATATTTTTTAACAAAACTCTTTCATGTTAGTAAAATATTTTGTGTTTTATATTAATTTTTTTTTTATTATTAAAGTCTAAATTTAAATAATAATAATGATTATAATTTATTAAGAATAAAATTGGATTATTAAATTTTTAAAAGATAATAAATTACTTAAATTTCTTTAAAATTTTATTTCTGTATTGAAAAAGTTTTGCAAGATTACCATATTTGATGTAAATAAACATATTGTTACTCTACCAACATACATATTGCTATTTCATAATAAAAGTTCGATATTTTTTAACAAAACTATTTCATGTTAGTTTAAAACTTAAATATTTTATGTTTTATATTTAAAAAAAATATTTTATTAAAATCTAAATTTAGATAATGATAATGATAATAGTTTACTAAGACAAATTACTTAATTTTTTGAGATTTTATTTCTTAAAATAACAAATTATTTAGAACACTAGAATTTTTATTTTTAAAAGTAAAAAATTACTTAAATTTCTATTTTATTTCTGTATTAAAAAAGAATTCCAAAATCCATCTTTCTATGATACTAAGATCACCATGTTTTTCCATAAGCTTCTCTTTACACCTTACAACTAACAGTGCAACTGAAATGCCTTTGAACATTAAAGCCCTTTTAAGGGCAATGCTAGTAAGAAACACAATACAATCGATTTGCAAGGCAGGTAAAGATCTTTTAGTTGCATGATTAAAACTGGAAACTGGAGTGGTGTCGCTCATACTTCTTCAACCACGGTTATGACAAATTGTTTCGTGTATTTTGTGGCGGGTGAGAGCAAATCGGCTACAATCAAAATTCTGCTATGGAAAACCGCTATAGATTTATATAGAACAAGGAGAAAAACCCGATCCAGGGTAAAGAAAACTGCAATAATATATTTAAAAAACCCAACCAGGGAGGATCACAAACATCCTCCGTTAATAAGTTTTGTAGCATACTATACAGCATCTGCAAAGCCAATTCAGCTGTTCGGGGATACAGAATTGTTGCTTAATGGTGCAGTGTTTTCTCTCCTCCATCTTCCAATCTCCTCTTTAAGCTAGCTTAGAGGACAAGTTTTACTGCTCTGGGCAGTGAGGACTACGTGGCGGAGTGCCCACTTGCCCTTTTTTATAATTTCGTATTTTTATTTTGCTAGCCTCTTCTAGATTATGTATCAGGTACAGAATGCATTAAGGTAGGTGGCCAATATCCATCATTTGCCTGAGGGTGGGTATGCACCTTCTGATTTGAATGACTTTAAATCAGAAATCTTACAGTGCCCACAATCACTTAGCATTCAATGCTACTTAACAAGGTGAATAATGCCTACTGATAACTTAATCCTAAAATTTATGCTAAAATTTGATGGTGAATAATGTTTGCTGGTAACTTAATCCTAAAATTTGATATAAATAAATGGACAAACTCGCAAGTCATAGTCTAACTGATAAAACTTAGACCTGGAAACTTTACCTTTAAGGATTTTGGTACATTTTAAGAAAATCAACACTGTTGAAATTTGAAAAATAAAATAAACAAAATCAAGATTCCAAAATTACATTTAAAAAAAAAAAAAAAAAATTTTGAAAATAAATAAAATAAATCGGTATGGAATTCTATTCCCTCTGAAAAAGAATGGAAACTCTATTCCCTCTGAAAAAGAATGACAAGAAAGATTGAATTTGTACACTTATCAAGTCACTCCTTATGAAAAAGAATGACAAGAAAGATTGAATTTGTACACTTATCAAGTCACTCCTTATGGTTTGTACAAAAATCCAACAACTTTGAAAAATAAATTAAACAAATAGGTATAGAGACTTATCAAGTCATATTATGGTTTGTACAAAAGAATCAACAACTTTGAAAAATAAAATTAAACAAATAGGGATGAGACTCTATCCTAGAAAAAAAAAAATTAAGACTGACAAGAAAGTTGAATTTGTGCAATTATCAACTCACTACTTATGGTTTGTACAAAAATCCAACAACCTTGAGTTGCTGCTTTACTAAGCACTATTTATTATTTTTCTATCATTTCTTAACTTAAAAAAAATGGGAACAATAAATAAACAATGACTACAACTCAGCAAAGTCAGCAATCACTACTGAGGGGCTACAGTTCACCCATATGAGGCAGGACTTATCTGGTCAAAGTGGAAGCTGACCGCTATGTCCTTTGATGGGGTATTTAAGTAAGCTGCCTATGATGAGTTTGGAGGTAAAACCTGACAGGAGGAAGTATCTTCCATAAAACCCAAGCAGCATGAAGGCAAGGCTGACTAAATAGCGTCTCAGGGATACCCACTGACAAAAAACCACCTGGAATATGTGGTAAAACTGCTTTTGGTTAGCTGACTACAGCTGGGTGGTTCAGGTGCCCTTAGGTTCTTAATTGCAATACCTGAAGCTTGAAAGGAGCTGAAGCCTGAGTGGATGTCATCCACAGGTGTACTGTTATTAAACTGTGGACGGGTTTTTGGGAAGGTTGGAAGTCAGTTTAGCACAGAAAGCTTTTGACTGGATCGCAGTATGGGGATTCAGGGGCATGCACTAGCTTAGGCGAGGTGGCCTCGCCAATACTTTTGCTCATGTTTCCTTGCTGCGAAAAAAACACATCAAATACTAGATTTGTTCAAAGTTAAGGTTAATCTCTAAAATAATTATTCACAGCTGCTTGATAAGTCCAGTCAAAAAAAGGGTCAAATAGAACATTGATTAAAATCATGCGAGCTGAAACAAATAAACATTATTCGTAAATCAATACGATAAAAGTTAGAATCGCGGGAGACTAACCCGATTAAATGCTGAAAGCGAGCTCCGGTGTTTGCAGGTCATTGTCCTTTTCGCTTCATGGTCGCAGGGCTTAATATCTCCATCTTTGTCCGTCCACGAGAGTTCATAAAACTTGACATTTATTAAACACAGGAGGAATAATTGAGCTTTCCTCAATGAATCTTTCCGGGATAGGCAGCTACCACTACTAATTCCGTCTTTTACAATCATCGAACCAGGTTTTCCGATTCAATGGCTGTCGCTACAACTCGGTCTCAGAAAATCGCGAGGATGGAATAAAGTGGTGAATGAAAGTGGATGAATATAATAAGATGGGCAGGCCTGATCGAGACTCGAAAAGCACGATACAAATTGAGCACAAAAGCCATAGGTCATATTGCAGTTGCGTTCCTGGTGTTCTGTCGACTAATACAAAACCAATAATGGTGAACAGCGAAACTAAACATTAAACCGAACGATGCGTTCGGCATCTTATGCCTCGGCTAAAGCGCCGTTGGCTTCACGTGTCTTTTAATGGAAAAAATATTCGACCCGGATTGCATATTTATGCTTTATTGCTGCACCACTGACATAATGGGCATTTGATGAACTTATGAATTTGCGTGAAAGTTAGTCACACATCGGTCCATATCACAGAGTGGTGCGGGAGGTATGATAAAGATTCTAAATTGTGGTCAAGGTATAAACACTAGGGTAGAATTCATGAGTTTTGGGTCTCTCTAATTGTCAATTCTAGAATATTTGCAGTTGCGTTCTGGTGTTCTGTCGACCTAATACAAAACCCTAATAATGGTAGACAGCGAAGCTAAACGTGGCTTGAACGTGCGTTCGGCATCTTCCTGCCTCGGCTAAGCGCGCCGTTGGCTTCGTGTCTTTTGTGGAAAAAAAATATTCCGACCCCGGATTGCATATTTTATGCTTTTTATTGCTGCACACTACGACATGTGGGCCATTTGATAGACTTTATGAATTTGCGTGAAAGTTAGTCACACATCGGTCCATATCACAGAGTGGTGCGGGAGGTATGATAAAGATTCTAAATTGTGGTCAAGGTATAAACACTAGGGTAGAATTCATGAGTTTTGGGTCTCTCTAATTGTCAATTCTAGATTTACATGTGCTTGGGACTCTAAAATAGTCATTGATTGGTTTGATTGGAAAGGAGTTCTTTGGGTTGTTTTTTTTAGACTTCTTGAACATAACTTTTGCGCATATATACATATATACAGAGAAGATAATTTAGCTAAGTTTGAAATATATCATTATTCCTTTTTGAATTTTGTCATTTTTTGGAACTTCAGGAGAAGATGATACTATTGTAAGGAATATGAAAATCTGTGTAGCTATGTTTTGTGCTTTAGCTCACGCTCTCAAGGAATCTTTGATGTAAGGATTGTTGTGAGAACATTATATTTTTATAAATATAATGAGAAATTTCATGTGGAAAAAAAAAGGAATCTTTGATGTAAGGATTGTTGTGAGAACATTATATTTTTATAAATATAATGAGAAATTTCATGTGGAAAAAAAATAAAAATTGGTCCATAGCACATGGGAATGTTAGAAAGGTATTAAGAGGATTTAGAAAGTATAGGAGGCAAAAGTGGAGATTTTTCAAAAGAGAAATGATGTGTTGACTTTAAAAGGACTTGGACGTGAACTTGATTAACTACTACTTATGTTATTAGGTGAGATTAGTGGAAATCAATTAGTAAATACCAGTGGCAAAGGATAGAGTCCACCAATATTTTATTTGTGTTTGAATTGGAAATAACATTGTCTAAATGTTCTAAGTTTTGGCATTTTCCATTTGGATCTGGTGATATAAATTTGGGTGAAATCTCTATTTTCTATTGTTTAAATTGTATTTCTGAATGCATAAATGGATTTAGGGTCTTCAAAAACCCTTGAGGCACTTGGATTATCCAGACTTAACCACTCAAATCTGCATATCCAACAATTTCTTGTTGGATTTGGGACCAAAACTAACAAGCTTACCAAAAAAGAGCCAAAACCTAGAACGTTTAACCTACAACATTGGAAAGGCATTGTCTAAACGTTCTAAGTTTTGACATTTTTCACTTGGTGATATAAATTTGGGTGCAATCTCTATTTTGTGTTGTTTGAATTGTATTTTGAATGCATAAATGGATTTTGCATTCTTAAAGATTCTTAGATATGAAAGTATATATTTATATATTAAAATATTTATTTTGTTTCAAATTTTAAAAATATTTTAGTTTTAAGATTGTTCAATAATAACAAGGGTGGAGACGGGGTTTTTAGCAACATATGCTCTTTTGAGTGGTCTCCAACTAGCTATGGAATCAAGGGTCAGATAATTGACTGTTTAGGAGATCTATGGTGATAATAAAAGATATGCTTGGGAGATTTGTTCTGGTGAAAAGCAAGCTAGTTATGGTCATTGCGTGAAGCTAAAAAGGAGGAAAGATCTCCTTCTTTCACGTGAAGTGAGAGCTCAATTTTGAAGCCGATTTATGGGACAAAAATGCATTGCATTAACCTTAGGCAAATATGTTCAAAATGGGGTGCGCTCACTATGCAACATCCCCTAAGGTTGGATTAATTACACATCAATCAACATTAACTGCCCACACGACTCAACAACATTCATATCAACTCAGTGGTATCAGGAGGAGAGCATCAAGGACAACACCCAACCTCTCTCGCATGCAAGCTTTAACCTCAAATATGTGTATTGAATACCTTAGCATGAAGTTGTGTCGACGTTGTGGGATAATGGAATACAGGATTTGTTGGTGTGAGGCCTCTAGGTAAGAAAATTTGGGTGGATTGTCTGGGATCCTTGTTATATCATGCTTGTGAGAAGCTCCACTGAGATAGCAAGGAACACTATTGTTTTGGCTCCTTTGTCATGGGTTTGGTACCCTATGTAATGCCCCTCCTCGCCTACTCCTTGCCTAACTTTGTGATGAGAAGGATTAGAAGGTTAATCCAAGGATTGACTGAAGAGTTTAGTGACCATTTTTCTAACTATTATGTATGTATGTGACATGTGGATTGTACTTGATTGACAAGTTGCATTTGATAGTCTTAATTGATGAGTTAATTAACATATGCATTATGATAGATATATGCTTGTATCATGAAATGTGCACTTATGTTCTGAACAAACGTGAGTTGTGGCAGGTGGACACAACTTGTAGGAATTCTGGGTGGAGTTGATTGAATGAAGAAGAAGGCTATGGAAGCTAAATTAAATATTGTCAAAAGCTTAATGAAACCAATTAACTTTCATTGATGTTATATTAGTGATATTTCATATCTACATTCATGCATTGTGATGTAACTACGTTGAACTTAGTGGTGCAAGAGATTGGTCACCTGAGGGGGACGCATGTGGATATGCTTGTTTGAGAGAACACTGAGTCGGGAGCTAAACAATAAATATCTATGGAGGGAAACTGGTAATATTAAGCAATTAATTATTATGATTCTAATACGATATTTGTTCTACGTGATGTGTGTATGATTATTGCATGCATAGGATACAAGGCAAGCCTTGCCAACTTGCCAACTAATGGGTGTGGGCCATCACCAATGAATGTTTAATGGAGACAAGGTCTTAATAGAGGCTCAAAGTCTCTATTTGTAGAATATATAGTTATTATGATTGGGGGCGTGCAGTAAAGTGGGACGACCAGAGACAACTCATTATTCGTGATGTCGAATTAAGCTTAGGTGAAGTATAAAAGACCCCGCGATTGAATTAATTAACTACCCAGTTTTAGGGGGCTCTTAAAAATACTATTATTTTATTTAAAAAGTGAATTGTGATTTAAGAAAAATGAATAATTAATAAAAAAAATGATGGAATGGCACATGAGGGGAGAGTGATTAATAATAAGGTTTTAATAAATCAAATTAAAATGAAAAATCATAATTTTGCATGAAGGAGGTGATGTGGCTAACCTCACTGGATCTATAAATAGATGGGGGAATCCATAGTTTGGGACAAAACTGGATAGTATCGAAATGTTGCAGAAATTATGTCAACATGAATAACCTTACTGGATTGGTAAATAGGTTCAAGTAGAAAGTCGATATCGCTAATTTGGATGTTTCCTAGTGGATGGTAAAATCCATGCTATGTATATTTTGCATCTGAAATTGGTTATGAACCCACACATCTCGAGGGTCTTAGGAAAATAAGTTTCCCTTAAGTATGGTCGGGAGGAAACTGGTTGGCACCATTAGAGTTGGCAATGGCAAGGGAATTGGAGTTGATGGATGGAGCATTGCTAAATTAAGGAAAACTACCCACTAGTTAGGTTACAGGTACAATTTCATCAGTATTTGGTTTGTAGTTTATCTCCTAATTTATGGTGTTACTAACATAGTTATTGGTAGGGGGGAATCATATATAATTGTTCATTGTTGTATACGTTACCCTCTCTCACCTAGGGCTAACTAAAGGAGATCATTTTCATGATCCACATTGCAGATAGTGGTCTCAGATATGATGATCATCGTTCTCCACGGATAACAACCCCTTAGATGCCTCTTCCTCATCAGTACTCAGTTCATTCACTTGATCAACAAGTTCATCTAATGATGGTGGTCCAACACACATGTAGTACATTAGTCATTGTTTCATACAAAGTTTTGCATTTAATGTATTGGGCATTTAGGTAAGGATCACAGGTTGAAGTTAGATAATGAATCACGATGCTTGGAAGTTATGTTTTTTGCCTTGTTTCACCTTGGTGGCCATCGTATATGCTCTAATCAAGTGTTGTCACTCTTGGGGAACATGAGTACTACTGGGACGCCTTGATAGGGGTGACATGCCATTCCTTTCCATTCTTAACACTTTCCATCTAGATTCCTTCCATCATCCTATCTTTTGGAAGTGGTTATTACATGTATCCTATGAGAAGAAGGGGCTTGAATGCTCGAGGTTGGCGTAGCTGGTAAAAAAAATGGAAAAAGCATGTTATAAATTCAAAATTCAAAATAAATAAAAAGATAAGAATGAAAAATCAAAAGCCAAGTTAGCATGATCTCTACCCCCTCGTTATGAGGTCATCGCCCCAAGTCCTAATGCATTAAATGCATATATAAAGAAAGTACTTAATTGAATCATGATGTAATAAATGCATAAACCTTAAAAAGAGGATTGCAAAGAAATTAGTGAATATCAAAAGGCAATATAGGGGTGGAAAAAAATAGTGCCAAAGAAAGGGTAACTCGATACACCAAGTGCTCCCTCTACAATAGCGCTTGTGGAGATGGATGTCACACGTGGCCTTGCATGTCAATGACACCATGGCCATGAAGTAAACTCCATGTCATACCACTCATTCATACTTACACTTTGATGGGTTTCTCGGGAACTACTCCTCTACTTGGGTATTGACACATCTAATGGGGTTGTTCGATGGTCCTCCTATACTTAAACTTGGAAAATTGTATAAAGTCATGAGATAGTGTGAAGTTTGAAGAAGATACCTAATGCACATTACTTATGTGGCTTTTGCATTAACTAGTGACTTAGTTTCTATGATTCTAATGACTTTTATATCCATGATGGTTGGTCTCACTTGATTCTCTCTATGCCCTTGCTTGATGATGATGCACCCCTTGAGATGGTCCTTTGGAGGATGTTCATGATGCATTTACACACTGTATGGAGGATGTTGCACCCCTGATGATGAGTGTTGGGTCATTTGATGACTTAGCATGCTCTTTGATAGCTTCCACCACCTCCTAGACCTAGGAAGTTGCACATGTGATCTGGGATGTAGCAACATTGGCTTGATGGGTCACTCGAAGGGTAGTAAATCATCCACCTTGGACATTGCACCCCTTTGAGGAAATTAGGGTTTGGTTGGATAATGTTGCCCTTGATGAGGACGGTACACCTATTTTGAGAAGTTATGGAACCTTTCTTCATGATGACATCATGATTGGAGGCTACGACATTGCACATGTAGAGGATGATGTCATGGTTGAGGATAATGTCACATTTGCTTGAACCGACCTAACATTTGAATGATGAGTTGACACATTGCAGATGAGGAGATGTGACTTTCTTGATGAGAAGGCATTACCTTTGATGATGCTTTGCACCTTTTGGGAGAGAGACATGAATTTTGGAGTTTTGTACCCCTTGAGGAGATGACGTCACCATTTTTTCGCCTTCTACACTTACACGTGTAGCACTTTTAGAGGATGTTTTCATGTTTTAGCATCATATCATTGTTTAGAGGCATTTTTAGGGGTCAACCTAAGACCTATCCACCTTGTATCATGGATTCTTGTGTTTTAGGGGCTTCTTAGAGGGGTGTAGTGCTTGGTTTCCTTATATATATAGAGGGAGCACTACCTCATTGTAAGTCATAACAACTTGCAGAGAATCATTACTACTACTTCTATTTTATATTTCTCTTTCACTGTGGATGACTTATGCACATTCTCTTGGAGACGATCTTTTGGATGCTTTCAAGTTTTGATCGATGATTTAATGGTTAGGGTTTCATGGTGATCATTGATTTATCTAGTAAGTGCTCTTCCTAAGTTTGTGTTGGTTTATTTCTTGGATGTATCAAGTGTAAATGTGTTTATCAAAGTGGTGATAACTTGCATGTTACCTTGTATTGTTTTTTAATAAACCTTGTATTGAAACCCTAGGAAGGTTTGTATTGGACTACCTTCCCTTGTTAATCATTTTGTTGAAGCTTGTTAAAAGACACATGAATATTTCCAGGGTTTGTAGTGGACTACTCTAGTTGTATTTTTGTAGGATAACATGTTAGGGTTTGTAGTGGACTACTCTAGTTGTATTTTTGTAGGATAACATGTTAGGGTTTGTAGTGGACTACCCTAGGGTTTTACCCAATATCCATCTTTAAATCATCTTTAAAGGTTGCTAGAAGACATGGGATGACTTCTCAAGGTTTGTAGTGGAATACCTTAACTTTCCATTCTAAAGGGTAAATACCTAGGGTTTGTAGTGGAATACCCTAGGGTTTTATTCTTAAGTTTATCTTTCACCTATTGGACTCCAAGAAAGAGCATTGTTTGACTCCATATGCCCAAGAGGAACAAAACGACACTAGTCTTTCTCCCTTATCGTGATTTAAACCCTAAATTCACCCTCTCTTTGTTGCTCTATGGTCAGATTTGGGTTTGGTGCAATCTTCATTCAATTTCCAACCATAAAGAAGCTTGACATTTAGGGTTTATGGCAACTTTTACTTTTAAGTGTATCTTGCTATCATTCATTACATTGTTGGTATAATTTTTAGCCCCTTAGGGCTTGACATCTTGCATTATAGATTTGGTATATGTCATTTTCATTTTAAGTAAGTAATTGTTATTAAACCCTAATTTAACTTGTACTAATTGAACCCTAGTTTTATCAACTTTTAACTTGTTTTAAGGGCTGATTTTTTTTTATGTTGTAACTTGACCATATTGCTGAAGTTTATTGTCTTTCTTCAACTTTTATATCAACTATTGCTTTCTTATTGATTTGTAGTGTTTGGGGCATTTCCTTGACTTGTTAAATATCATTTATTGTCCTAGATATTGCATATATGCAAATCTAGAAACTACTCCATTAAACCACCTTGTTCTTGCCTTGAGAACCTTGACCTAGTGGTGGTGTGTTTGAGTAACTAATATAGGAGCCCATAGAGATGACTTTGTCTTGCTATAGGATTCCTTGAAGTTGCCAGGGAAGTCTCCCTTGAGCTAGATTTCATCCTTCACTAAAGCAAGGGAAGTAATTACTAAGGTGACAATGGCAAATGCTTCAAAAGTTACACATGTCTTGCACCTTGTGAGAGGCTTTTCACAAGGGTGCTAGATCTTGTGATAGTAGTATATATAGCTTGAAAGTTTTAACTCGTTGTGGAAATAGATCTAGTGGAAGAGAGTTGGGAGAAATGATCCAAACACTCTTCCCATTATAACCTCTAAAATTAACAATGTTTTATGGGATCCATCGTTGATTTTCATTTTCAATTTTTATTTTTTTATTACCTATAATTTGTTTATTCTTATGATTTTCTTTAACATACATAATTGATAAATATGAATTTTTTGTTTGCTTTTAATTACATATAGTAAATAATATATTTATTGTAGGGTGTTATGAAATGGAGAAGGGCAGAAGGCCCCTTCTCTGCTTTACTTTCTTTAAATTCCAATACCATACATCTTCAACAATGCAAGGTTGGAGTTTTATCATGAATCAAACTTCAAAAGGGAAAGATGGGCCAAAGCCCTCTTCCATCAATGTAAAATCAGCCGGTATGAGAAAATCTCCTCTTACTTTCATATTTGTACTCTTGTGATTTTGGTTGGGGTTGGCACGATAATTTTTAGAGGTCAAAAGCATTAGTGATTATACATGTGATATTGATTATGGGTTAATACTCTTTGGTTTCCTTTATTGTGAAGGTGGATATTCCTATTACCAATCATTCTCCATGTATTTTTGTTTGTATGGCATGAATTCCCTAATTCATTATGATTGATATGGTTGTATTATGAAGCTTTGCATATGATTTGAGTGTCTGTTATGCTTGGCATGTCATCGCTACAATCATGAGACCATTCATGCGAGTTAAGGTTAAATGAATTTTCTTGTAATGATTGTATTGTATCATGATGCAATCCATAATCCATAGGGAGTGATTTATCAATTCATTGTGCTAATCGTGTTGATAAATTTAAGTAGTTTAATTGGGTAATTTACCTTGTATTGTATCATGATGCAATCCATAATCCATAGGGAGTGATTTACCAATTCATTGTGCTAATCGTGTTGATAAATTTAAGTAGTTTAATTGGGTAATTTACCCAATCACTTATCTGATTGTACATATAAAGTGTTTGTTAAAATGCCTAAACCAAGCATTTAGATTATGTATATACAAAGTGTTTGTTAAAATACCTAAACCAAGCATTTAGAAAGTTACCACTTCTATTGAACTTAACTGTTGGTTTTGTCATGGCCATGAATATTTGAATGGATTGCATTGATATGGCCTTGTTTGTTTGTTGCACATATGAAACATGCCATATGGATGATATCCCAAATAATGTTGCTTGCTAAAAGCCAATTGACATGCTAATAATATTATACGCATGAGTTTTACATAACATATTATTGACAAATCTATTTGCTCTCTATGACTTGTTTGAAGAAGAATTAGTTTGCTGGCTTGAAGCCATATGTTTGAACGGAATTAGGTTGTTGGCTTGAAGCAATATGTTTGAACGTATTGAGGGAATTATCTTTGCTTATATTTGTATTTGACTCCCAAAAGGGCATACACAAATCAACCATCCCTCTCTTTCATTGTGGCCTTTCCAGTAGAGAAAAACCATTCCTAATATGACAAGAGATAGCTCAAAGGATGTCCAACAATGGGTAACTAATTTCGTGCCAAATCGATTCATAGAAATATCTAAGCAGATAATAAAAAATGTGTGTAAGTTTTCACACTTCCTCATAATGTCGATATTTGGATTTCTCGATTTATAACTGTGTAAGAAATTTGAAACGTCTAACATTTTGAGTGGACGCTCCACCCATCATAGGGAGTCTTGAAACATTAATAATTGAAAAGAATGTTGTAGAGAAGCTTTTTAAAGGAGAAAAAATAAAAACGTTGAGGATAGGGCATGAGTAAGTAGCCCTTATCACTAAGAAGATAATATATATGTTACCAATTAATAATAAGGTAATAAAAGGATAGATAATTTAATATATATAAAAAAAGATAAAATAAAAATAAAAATAAAGATTGCCATGAAGAAAAATGAAAATAATTGAACATTGTTGATAATAATTAAAAAAATTAAGTATCAATAATAATTTGGAAATTAAAACTAGGTTAATTAATTAAATTAAACCAAAATCCTATTTAATAATAAGTAATAAAATGATATATAATTTAAGATTAAAAAAAGAAGATAAAATAATAATAAAAATAAATATTTCCTTTGTAAAATATGATAAGAATTAGAAATATGATAAAAATTGAACATTGTTGATAATAGTTAAAAAAATTAATTATAATAGTAATGGGAAAGACTTGGAATTAAAATAATTAAAAGAGAGTTAATTAATTAAATCAAACCAAAATCCTATAAAATAATTATTTTATTCTCCAAGACCACCTTTAATTATTATTATTATTAATTTATCATTTGAATTCTTTGTAATTAATTGGCTACTCTATATTTTCACTTCCCTTTTTCCCTCCTTAAATATTTTTAATTAATTAACCCTTTATTTAATTTAATTATTTTTTAATCAATTAACTCTTATTTAATCTTTTTAATCTCAAGTCCTTTCCAAATTATTATTTATAATTAAATTTTTTAATTATGATACAATGTTAAATTATTATCATAGCAATTTTTATTTTTATTTTATTTATGTTAAATTATTTATCATTTTATTACCTTATTATTAATTGGTAATGGATATATTCTCTCCTTAGCAATAACGGTTATTTTCTCACACCCTATATTTAACGTTTTTATTTACTCTTTTCAATTATTTATGTTTCAAGAGTCCCTCATGATACATGAAGTGTCCACTTGAAAAGTTATATGTTTCAAACTATTTACATAGGTAAATCCAAATATCAATAGGTAAGAGGTTTTTATTACAAAGTCTTATTCTCATAAAATCGATGCTTGAAGGACTGGTGGTTTACTGGATGGCTCTAGCCAAGATCCCTTCTGATCCGGATTATTTTCGGCACGAAATGAGAGCGGAGATATAATAAAGAAATGCACAGAGATATTGCAGATATTCAATAATATAACATAAATGTATCAGATATGCAACCATAAACATA
>SNQJ01S0039812.1:42189-70680 GCA_010110895.2 Picea sitchensis
AGGATTGTCTGGAGGCTTATTTGGTGTATAAGTTCCCTTTTTGTGTGGCATGTTTGGCCAAGTATCACTTTTGAACCTTGATTTTGAGGTGGTTCTGCTAGACAATCTTTCTTATGTTGTATCTCCTAAGTTTCAACCCTTATGGGTATGAAACTTTATTTTATGTAGCTCTCTGATATTTCTTCTATGCAATTCCACAGGTCTGATCAAAATTGGATGTGCCAATTGGAATTTACAGTAACTTCCCCACAACATGATGATTTTTGGCCTTTCCAGGAGATCTCACTTGTATAGAGTGCCCCACACAAAATAATTGATATAAAATTCTAAAACTCATACCAGAAATACTACAGATTGTCCACTATCCAATGAAACTGGTCCCACTCAATTTGGATACTCTAGGAAGAAGTTATGATTGTTTTACTAGTCAGATATCCAATCTTTCACAGGGTGTATCTACAAATTTAAGATGACCCAGAAGATGAATTTTTTACCACAAATACCTTACTAATTTGTGTGAGTAGCCTCTGAAGTTCAGGGTCTGAAACATTACAGAAAAAATTTTATAGCGAAAATTCCACAATGACTCAGTTCAGGATGATTCCAGAACCCTATCTTGTACAGGTTGTATCTCCGAAAGTATAAGGCATCAAGAGCTGAAATTTTAACCCAACATACCTTGATCTGTCTACTAAATATCCTCCAAGTCGTTCCTTCTGAAACTTTGTAGAAAAAAATCTATAGCAAAAATTTCAAGGTGTCTCATATGTAGCAGCGAAACCCCAGGACCTTGAGCTCTAATACCATATGTTAAGACCCAAATATAAATATAGCATAGAAAAACCTCAAAAAAAGTACTCAACACCTTGAAAAAGAGATAATTTCAAATAATAAGTCTCTTCGCGGGGGAAACCTCCTTTTACCCCACTTAAATGTTCAAGTACAAGATGATTCCAAATGAAAATGTCTCCTTGGTATATATAGGAGACTAGGAAGTATAATTACAACTAATGGAATAAAGCCAACATAAATAAAATAACATTACTAATGTAATATGCCCCAATTAAGGGGCAATGAACCAATATT
The DNA here is from genome assembly GCA_010110895.2 of Picea sitchensis. Taxonomy (NCBI): domain Eukaryota; kingdom Viridiplantae; phylum Streptophyta; class Pinopsida; order Pinales; family Pinaceae; genus Picea; species Picea sitchensis. The sequence continues at coordinate 43,276 of SNQJ01S0039812.1, forward strand.
GGGGCTTAACAACAGCGTCTTGGTAACATGTCCGCAACTTGATCCTATGTAGTCACAAAATTGGAGCCTCATTGCTTCCTTCTACACTATATTCTTGATATAGTAATATCTGATTTCGATATGCTTCGACCTGTCATAGACCACAGGGTTCTCTAAAGACTTCATGCAACTCTAGTTGTCACACCAAATGTAGGTTTCCTCTAGTCTGAGACCAAATAATCCAGACAGAAGTTCTTGAAGCCACATTGCTACTACACATGCTGCCAAAGACTCATCTTCAGTCGTACCGAGCGCCACACATGATTGCTTCCTGCATCTGATGTAGCCTCTTACTCCTTACTATCATACCTAGCTCCCTCTGGAATTGATCGTCCAGCTCCCTCTCGAGCACTGAATATCAATTGAATCTTCAACCTGTTGAATTTCATCACTTTTCCTCCAGAACAAGTCTTGTCATCCTCTTCTTGTTGGTCTTACCTACAACTCAAATTCAGTCCAATAGTCTACAAATTCCTAAGCCACGTTGCTTCATGACTTGTTGCACATGCATACTTAGCTTCAGTCATACTTAGTGCCACACATGACTACTTCTTCCATCCCGTGGAGCCTCCTGCTCCTTACTATAGTACCCATCCCCGTCTGGAACTGATTGTTTGGCTCCCTCTCGAGCACTAAATATCAACTAGATATTCATCTCGTTGACTTCATCACTTGTCCTCCAGAACAAGTCCCATCGTCCTCTTCTTGTAGGTCTTCCCTACAAGTCAAATTCATTCCAATAGTCATCAATTTTTGAAGCCACACTGCTTTGCGACTTGCTGCACATGTTGCCACATACTTTGCTTTAGTCATATTGAGTGCTACACACAATTTCTTCCTGGTGCTCCATGAAAACATACTAGAGCCTAGACTGAAGTACTCTTCTGATCAGGAATAATGTCGGCCCAATATGGGCTTCTCCATATATTGACTCAGGATGTTCACAAAAAAACATATATATGGTCTTGTGTTCGTCAAGTTCATCAATGAACCCACCATCTGCCTGTGTAAAGTAATATCAACAGTCTCTAAAGTCATATCCTGCAACAACTTCATATTTGATACCATAGGTGTAAACAGTGCCTTGCAATCCAACATCCCAAACCTCTTCAATATTTCTACTGTATACTTCCCTTGATTCAGAAATATCTCATCCTGTCTCTTCCATACCTTGGGACCCAAAAAGTAATGCATCATCCTGAGATCTTTCATCTCAAACTCAACAGCTAGTTTTCTTTTTTTACACTCTGAGATGAGATTTTCCACACTTGTTTAGAAATAGGTCATTCGTATACAACAATAGTATTATCGGACCATCATCCACAACTTTAAATTAAATGTTAGGATATGCATTGTTGTTTGTAAATCCTAAGCTCGTCAGAAAATTATCGATCATTCCCTGGGTGCCTTCTTTAATCCATATAAATCCTTCTTCAATYTGCACATTGAGTGTCCCTCAGTTGTCATGTACTCAACTGAGTGTTCTCTGACTACAAGGACCATTATTCCTGATCAAGTTTCCATCTGTGCCACATGAAGAATTTCAATCCTTTCGGATGTTGAAAGCCACGCACTTTGAATCTTATGTCCTTATAAGACTATGCCAGGGTCATTATCCATTGGTCAAGTTACCATGACCAACACCGAGAGAATGTCATCCTGATGTTGAAACATTAACACTTACGGATAGCTTCTAAAATTACATAAAATCTCAACACTCCCTCTGCATGTGTTGACCTCCTCTTCTTCTTCATTACATGGATGTGCACAACTCTATTTCTGGATAGTCTTKCTTCATGTTACTTYCCGTGAATGCCATTTTGGMTCCTTCTCARAGCTATTACCTTTGACGTGTCCGGAACAAGAAACAAGAACAACAACAACAAAAAACATCTCCTAGAGGAGATCAGTTCATCTTGTGCACAACTATATACAATGACYCTAGAAATGATATGTCTTCTACTAACACTCATCCATCATAKACTCGATGTCATACAATCAACCATGTTGATTTTCTTTAAATTAGACAAGCACAATTTTCCGCAAGTGATAATTACTTCCAATGATATTACTTTAGTAAATTCTAGAACATCACTAAGTAATTACACTGGGAAAATTTCAACTACTTAGAAACTTCGGTATCTTCCTTAAATCACTTTCCACATGTGAGAGAAAAATATGTGTCTAGTGTTGTGTCTTTTTATAGTAATATTAAATTGATCCAAAAAGACAATTCTCTTTGAAAAATAAATTTAATTTTCTTTCTTATAAATAGTTGGAGAATACCTCTGGTAACTACCCAAAGATTAATTTGGTTATAATCCATCCACATAGTATTTGACTTTGTTAAATTGTTCCTCCATAATTGAATTTTCTATATGAGATGACATTGTATGTGAATGAATATCTTATTACAATGATGAGTGTTATATATATAAAGAACATATGGTGACCATCCACGAAGAGATGCGCCCCTTGGGTAATAAATATATTCATACTTTATATTATATTATACATATAATATAAATATATTTTATATTTATACTTTATTATATATATTATTACATTAATAATATTATAATTAATAATATTGCTTAATAATTAATAATCATATTATTAATTATCAATCTAGTAGAATGTATTTTCGATGTTGCTCAAACATCAACAATTCTGAGTTTGGATAAGTCATCAATAAGATTATAGTTCATTTATAGTGGATTATTTGCCTAACTAGCAACTGCTTATTGATTTAATGGTTCTTCATTATTTGTCTTCATCTTTTCTTTTTCAGGTGCTTCATTAATCTTGAATTTATTCACTTGTACTCTCATTTGGACAACATTATCTTGTGAATAATTTGTATCTTCTTGTTCATCAAAAATGTAAAAAGATGATGTGCCTTCATCCATCTATACCGACTCTAGAACCTCATCTCATTTTTTATTGAAATTTTCAAAGCTTTCATCTTCCAAGACTACTTCTAATATGACAACAATAGGATTTGTAACTCTTAGTGCCCTTGGCCTATGTTCTTCATTTGTCATTTCTTACTCTTTGATCCTGTAATGGGAGTCTTGCATTTTGATTTGGTAGAGCAAAAATTTCATCTCTTTTTAGCCTATTGATTTCATTCTACATATGTCTGACGGTTTTGCTCATTTGAGCAATTTCTATTTTTTGTCTTGTTTCTTGAGCAACTATTGGATCATTTCTCACATTAGGAGGAACTCCTTGGAGAATTCCTCCATTAGTCCCTCGATTTTCAACAGTGCTTGAAGTAGATGGTATTTGATGTGATATGGCAAGAGTATTCATTTGTCTTTGTACTTTCCCAAGAATGATCTCAAGATCAACAATGGTCTCCAACATAAATTCTTCCATTTTTTTTTCTTTTGAATGGCTCCATGTAAATTGTTTATTTATAAAGATATAATTCCATAATTTACATTTGTAGGCATTGCATTCTTGTAGCATCCAAATATAATAGGAGCATTTGGACATTGTTCTTCTGGAATTTCGTTTAAAGTCTTAAAAAACAATAGATTGAAATCTATTATTATCTATCCTTTCTTTAGATGAATTTGAGTGAATTGGGTGAGAAGAGTATGATATGCAACAAGAGGTGCATACATAGTCATGAACATGTTTTCCAAATCATCCTATTGATCGAGCTAGTAAAGAAAGATACCACTCATATGCCAGACCTATTAGGGTTTGTAGAAATACTATGACCATGGCATCATCATCTTTGATCAAATGTATATCGCAAACACTTAGAAACTGATCCATATGTCTTCTTGGGTCCATGACCCCATCACTTGAGAATACAAGCAATATTCCTTGAGGTGATGTTAGTAAAGTGTGTTGTTCTCCTTGTAGATTAAGTGGATTGTTTCTATCCCGTCTTCTTGGATTTCTCTGTCTATTATTTTCTTCCCTTTCTTCATTGGGGATTTCATTTATTCATTATTCTCGGTCTCCCATGGTTAGGGTTTCACTTGTTTCTTAATTTGAATTTTGACCAACCTTAAAGAGAAATGATTTCTTACTTTTACTTCTCATTATTGGATCTTTTCTTGGATTATTATTGTCTTCTTTGTCTCAGAGCTATTTCACGTTTTTCTTCTATAGCCAAGGTTTCCCAAGATATTTCAAGTTCAACACGACTCTTAGTTGTTGTTAACACCAAATCATAGAGTTGATGCAAAACACTTTCTTGATTTCTATGTCCCACTTGTAATTGAGGTTGATTTGGTTCCAGTTAAGTCATCAAAATTCTGGTCCACAAAGCCAACATTTTCTTCTCCCCAGTATGGCCGCCAAAAATGTTGATCTAAAAGATTGTATTATGGTCTTTGAATCAACCTCACGAGGATAAAATCCCCCCGTGTTTTTTAAGAGGTGGTACTCCTCTATTTTAAAATTGTATGCAAAAATATAAGCAATGCTTGAGAAGGACCAGGTATATTTAAAATGGATATTCACATGCAAAGAATACCTAAGATGGGACCAAGTATCTTATAAAGGAAACTATCTACAATATATTACAGAATTCATAAACCAACCGAGTATAAAGATAAACAGGATGACATTTCCATCACAACATTCATCAAGACAAAATACAATATCCAAGTGAAAGGAACAAGAAAGTATAGTTTGCATATGGTAGAGAACTTTAATCGATTATTTCATTAAGTACAAAAAAGATTATGATAGATACACATTTTGGAATCTCAGGTTTGAAACCAAAGTCTTTGAGATTACAGTGATGTAATATCCCAAAATAGTTCTTTGGGAACCTTAAAAATGATAAATATGTCTTTAAAAATACAAGGTAAGTGTCTTGAAAATAAAGATTTGTGCTTGTCCTTCAAAGAGAACTAGGATGGGGCTCTTGTAGACCATAAAATGAAAAGACCTGGAAAAAAGAAGAAAAACAATCAAAGATTAGCTCGGGTTTCACATATTACTGGGAAATGAAAGGCAATGTGACAAATGATTATAAAAGAATGGTGACGAGAAGAGGAAAAAGGTTGCTAGTTGACTAACTGTGATGGAAAGTTTTTCTGAATTGTTACTTGTTTGGAAGCATCTCTTTTATAGATGTTTTTTGTTGTTGAGTTGGCATAATTGTTGCAACTATTTCTTGTTGATCTGGCTTAGTAATTTTGATTAAGTTTTTTCTTAACCAATCTTCAATATATTCCCTCATGGGGGACACCATGATCTCATGCCTTGTCTTTACCTCGAACAATTCATTCTCCATCTCTCTCAAATCCATGCCTGATCGGTGCAACGTGTCATCTACCTCATCATTTATGTTGCCGTATCTGACTAGCCAGCTCTCAACTTCTTCGGAGAATTATATTGTTTCGATGAACTCGTTTTCCCATGCAACTTTCAATACATTAAGTTGGTTTAACAATTGTTTTTTTTATGAGAGTATTGTATCCATTAATAGGTTCGAGCCATCAAGTTCTTTCATGAGATCAACTAACTTAAAGAATAAGTCACCTCTTTTGTTTTTCAAAACATCTAATTCACTTATCATTTATCTCAAGTTTTTAATCGTCTTCAACCAACATGCATTAATTTGTTTAATCCGAATATTTGAAGGAAGATTTTTCTTTCTTATGTGGATATCGCCCAAGCTTGAACTTTGGCAGAGAATGTACCCAAAGTGTCCTTGTAGAAACCTTCATCATTCTCCACATCCTTATAAAGATATTCTTTAAATTTGTAATATTGGTTGCAAAGTTGGTGGAGCTCTGTGCAAGCTCCCAAATTTCTTGAATCAAATCTATTCTTTTTTAGATCCCGTCTCCAACATATTATCTTATTGTTTGCAGTAAACTTGATGAACCTTTATATTTGTTATTGGTCTCCGAGATATCTCCTAAAGTGAGTGTTGGTTGAATTGTATTCAAAAGCTCTGGAATTAGAAGTCCTGGAATTAAGGCTTCTTCTAATTCTATTATTCTTTGTTTTAATTCCAAATTTTATTTTTCCATAGTACTAACAGACTGTTTTAGGGCTTCTTAGTTGCATCATGGAATTGTATATTTTTTTATGGTGCAACCCCATCGAAATCAATTGTTGATTTCATTTCTCAGTTGAAATTTTATTTTTTGTATTGACCTTTTCAATTAACAATTTTTTGGACACTTGATTGTAGGTCGCATGGTGCAATGTGACAGACTCCTCTTCGAATATTTCTAGTTCTTGGGTGACTAGGGCTTCGACAATTTCTCGAGTTTCCAGCAATCTCTACTCAAACCAACTGGGTTTTTCAATAATCTCATCTGCATCCATAGCTCGTGGGATTTCTTGGTTTTCAGGTATGCCTAACCCTGTTGGTTTCTCGTTGAAGAAGTGAGCCCGGGTCTTATATTGTCTGCAAAATTCCACACCAAAATGTTTGTCTAATACATAAAATGGGAGAAAAAAGGTTTTTCTTCACACCCAAATAACCTGATAAAACTGAAATCCTTAGTAATCTTGAAAACTCTTTTTCCCACGAGAAAGTTGGCAGCTTTGAGTAATAATATCGACGTACTAGGGCCAAAAACTAATTTTTTGAACTCTGAAATAAAAGTATTGTGAACCGGGTAAAAGTTATACTAATCTTTGTGTCTCCACAACATTCAATAATAGGTGTAAACTGGTTCCATCTTAAAATCAGTGCTCCTTTCCCTCGATAAGTCTTCAAACACATGACAATAGGCTATGATGAAAATGAGGTAGAATGTCATACAAAATTTACGGGTCTTTTTCAAATTACTTAATTGAAATGAAACTTCACTAGAAATAATATGGCCCCAATCTATGATGGCGTTTTCATGCAAAACAAAGTGAAGGACAGATAATATTTCTTGGTATAGATGATGTAGATCCCATACCAATAATACGAGCAAATAACCAGGCAAATTCCTTGTATGGGTATTTCAAGGAGCTTACTTCAATCTTGGAAGCATTAGTGTTATTGTTTGGGTCGACCAAATAATTACTAAGAAATTTTTCTCGTCCTTTATGTTGTTTGAGGAATTAATTACCCTCTTTGCCTTTGAATCACATAGTGTATGTAGGAAGTCGTAGCATTCTGGAAAATACTAAAGGAGCTAAAGAGATGGGTTGTTGTCTTTGAAGTTGGATTATTCTTTTCTCTGAATCAAATTTATCTGTGTACCATTGAAGGAGCTCTCTGAAATCTATTACCTCTGGAACACAACCAACAAGGGTTGTGCCTAATTTCAAATCAAGTTCGTCTTTTTCTCAGCCGGAGAGAGCTCCTTGTAGTAGTTGTATGCTTGCGACCACTAGAAATATTGATCTCCACGCCCAATGTGTTTAGTGTATCCCCACAATACAATTCCTTTCTCTTACTTGACATTATTTTCTTTTATTTTTAGTTTTGACAATAGGTGGCGCTACTGTCGATATTTATAGCTTGGCATGTTAGTTCTTATTTAATTACCACATATTGCTCTGATAATTAAATCGTCGTAGTTCTTATTTCAAAGTTGTCAGTCCGGACGACAAGATTTTTTAATTTATTACAAGGTTTACGGGATCTTCGCTAATTTAATAACGACATTATGTCTTCACAAGTGGCGGAGGGGGCGGGAATAAATGCGATGGGAAGTGGTGATGTGATGTTGTGGCAGATGAAAAGTGGTTAAGTATGGAGGTGCATTACGAGGGTTGGAAGGTACGTTATGTAGTATGTGGGATTGTGAGTCTACGAGAATGTGGGTCTAGGAGCATTCGGGAATGAAAAGGTGAAAATGAAAGTGCCATGCACCTGAAGTAAGAAAATTGACTAAGTATGAGAGATGGTTGTTTAGCGGGTCGCGGAGGTGAGAATTGCATTTTGTAGAAAGCGAGAGTGTGGGTTGGAGGGTATGCGGGTCTGCGGCCATAGGAAAAAGGTGAAGGGGATAGTAAGTCGTCCTACATCCACATTTCAAGAAAATGGTTAAGTATGAAAAATGTGAAAAGTGTTCTGGAGGACGCAGAGGTAAGAGGTGCAATTTGTAGGTAGCGTGATTGCAGGTCTACAGACCCACGGACATGCGGGCCTAGGACTTGTTTTACTCCCGCATTACTTCAAAAAATGACTAAGTATCGAAAATTTTGAAAAATAGGAAAATGAGACCAAGGAGATCTAAGAAGAAAAGAAAAAACAAAAAGGAAGAAGTTTAAGGATAAGTATTTATGTGCAAATATTGATCACAAATGTGGATCAACATACACCTAGATGCAACCCTTGAACTATGAACAATGGGATTTTCATCGCAAATCTTTCTTTGGTACTGGACATGTTGCATCCACTTTGCCCCAAAGATCCTAAAGGCTCTAGGCCAGTGAAGAAAGGGAAAAAAAAACCCTAGTGGATGGAGGCAAAGGAGTATCACCATCTAACAAGCAAAGAAATTGTTCGCAAAGAGCCAAAGAAGAGGCTTTGCTCCCAAATAAGGCTCACTGATTCTTGAAATAAGTCCCTAAGATATAGCAAGGGTAGAATCAGGGGATGGAAACTAACTCGTAGCCTCCAGAAAAAACAATATGGTCCCCACCCCTTCAAGGAACTAGCCAACAAATCATGAGACATCAATACACCCCAACACACCAACAATAGTGACAACAACTCAATGCATTCTGTGAAATATTCTAAGTTGTAAAGTGGGAAAAACCCCTTTTATTTTGGTATTGGACTTTCGTCAAACACTTTGCATGCTTCTGTATTTCACTGTTGTAGATGAATTTTAATTGGACAGCGATATGTTCCTTTGTTTTGTTTGTTGTTTATTGGTTTTCTAACCCCTTATACCTCCCCAATGAAGTGTCAAGTGTATTATTTTGGCATTAACAAAAACCCATAAAATAATAATGACAAACATCCACATTTAAATGAGCAAATTCACTAAATTCTGGTTGTTCTTTATTGAATAAAATTGTTGAACTACTGACAACAAAAATGAGGTGTGAATACCTCTCAAGGATGATGAGGATGTTTGTTGTAGGTAGTTGGAACCCTCACATCACACATAGCCATAAGAAATTCTCCCAAAACTGTCCACGGGAGTTGATAAGGAGGGCGACTCATGTGATTATCATTCTGTTGTTTGATTGAGTGATATAGCAACCCCAAACTCAGAGATATACCTTCTGCAATGCAAGGTACAGCAAACCAAAGGAGGTTGACTAGCAACAATCTCTCTTTTAGCCTCCACGCAGCCCCTTGGGCCACACGCATCACTTGTAGATGAGATAAAACGGCCAGCGAGATCAACACGCAGCCACTAAATGTCGACCAGCAAGGATTGTCAACTGAAGGTCACGCCCAGCCAAGGATAACATGACTTTGATGATGCATATCTCAACCACAGGAGACAATACGCAGCAGGGAAAAGGAGGACGCGCCCAGCTCAAGGAAAAACGCCCAATTCTTCCCACGTGCCAAAGAAGAATTCCCTCTCTCTTCTCAGATCTGAAATGAAAGTCTTCCCCAACAAATCTCCTCGAAAACACAATGCCAATGTTACCTGCAAATGAAAAGCCTGATGGCTTCTCCAATCTCCCGGCTGGGACAGATAGTTTCATTGTTGGATCCGAGCACCAAGGTAGGTTTCGACTAAAACCTACTTGCTCACTGAACTCTTCTCCCAAAACTCAATTTTGAAATGAATAGTCAATAATGCCTTTCAACCCTCCGCAGTCCTTTCTCTTTTACTTTTTCTTTTCTCCATTAAAATATTCATTTAATTAATAATTGGAGAGAAATATACCCTCAAAGAGGTTTAATATTAATAAACTCACTTTTCCTAAGTTTCCACTTTACAATTCGAAAGTGACTTTACCAATATCATTTCCCTAACTCATTTGTCTAATGGTTTACGGGAAATTTTGTAAACCACCACGGTATTCTGTTTGCCTAGGAAAAATGGGACATTAAAGTCCTCCGTACCCAAATTTGCTTGTCCTCAAGCAGCTTCAAACCCAGAAACTGCAACACATGTTCGTTTTCCCAAGTAGCATCCTCCGCCGGTAGATCCTTCCATTTCACAAAAAACTCCCTAACCACCCTATTACGGAGCTTCCTCTCCCATACATGTAAAATATCCTCAGGGCTTGTGGCCAACCACCCCTCATCATCCAAAGGAGGTAACTCCTGTGAGGCAACCACATGTTTTCCTATCACCCGCTTAAGGCAAGATACGTTAAACACATTGTGAATCTTAACTTCCCCTCGGTGGCGCTCGATGCGTGTAACACACCTTAGAGTTATCCTTGTGGGGCCCATAGTGGCGGTTTGAGCTTCACCATTTATACGTTTCAATGAATATTGTTGATATGGTTGTAGTCGCATGAACACTAAATCTCCCACCTCGAGCGAGCGCTCGGTCCTATGCCTGTCAGCATACATCTTCTGCTGATTCTAGGCCACCCTCATGTTCTCCTTCAAATCTCTCAGAATATCTTGGTTGTCATGTATCCAATCTCTGGCTTTCGATGCCCTAATGTCACCGAATACGATGTCTGCAAAATTCATGGCCTCGTAACTGTAGAGTGCCCGAAAGGGGTCATGCCAATGGACATGTGATGGGTCGTATTGCCGAGTATACTCCCGGGTGTAACCACTTCACCGAGGCTCTCTGCTGCCCAGAAACATAGTTCGCCAGTAACGCTGCCATTTGTTCGATCTATATGCGTCCGTCGGTCGTGGGTGGTAACTAATTCAACCGGTCAGCTCGATACCTACCAATCTGAAAATCTCCTGCCAAAACGTACTCATGAATCTTCTATCCCTGCCACTGGCGATGGATTTAGGCCACCCATGTAAACATAACATTTCCCTAAAAGATAACTCGATCACTTGTGCTGCTGAGTAGTCTGAAGGGATAGCGAAGAAGTGAGCAAACTTGGTAGAATCTATCCTGCGACATAAATGCAATCCTTTCCCTGCACTTACAGGGTAACCGGTGATGAAATCCATGGAGATGCTTTCCATTTCTGATCTGGAATGGACAATGGTACGTAATAATCCGGCAAGATGGGTGTGCTCCACCTTGTTCCAGTGGAAAACTCCACACTCCTGAACGTGCTTTAGTATGTCTCCCTTGAGGTTTTTCCAAGTGAACCTCTCCCGGACTTACACGTAAGTCTTCCAGGGCTGGTGTCGCTACTTGATGGGCTGCTGCATGATCTTGATGTGGAACTTTGGGACTGATAAATTCGGTCTTTGTGGTAGATAACATCATCCACCACTCTGTACATGTCATCAGTGGCTTGTCATCCATCACCTCGCAAACGAGCTTGTTCTTGGAATATACACTCTACCAGTAGAGACTCTTCGATCTTCCCGATTATCCATCAAAGATGAGTGGGGGCATCTAGAAGGCGTCGGCTATACATTTGTTCTTCCCCTTCTACTCAATCTCTCAAAATCGTGGAAACGGATCTTACTCTACCCACTTCTATTGTCTATCCGTGGGACATACGCTCCAAGAAGAATTGGAGGTTGTTGTGATTAAGTCTTCACCTTGAAGAACTGGTTACCTACTAGATGAATGTCGGGCTGAGCCAATGCGTATGGCCAATATCTCTTTATCATAAATAGAGTGAAACTTCAATCTTTAAACTTCGACTCTCGAAGCTATGGGATGATTCTCCTGCATAATCACGGCTCCAATACCTACTCTATGCATCACACTCCAACACGAAAGGTTGGGTAAAGTCCGGAAAAGCTAAGATCGGGCACGAACTCATGATGTCTTTCATCTTGTCGAAGACTGCCTGTGCCTCTTCTGTCCACTCAAAGGCCCCCTCCTTGGTCAAATCTTTTAGTGGGGTTGTCAACTGAGAAAACCCTTCACATACCTCTGGTGGTAAGTGCATAAGCCCATGAAGTTCTTTAACTCTGTAGTATTCCTCGGCAGAGGCCAATCACGAATCGTTTGGATCTTTTCCCAGTGCACCTGCACTCCCTGATCTCTAATCACATGCCCCAAATAGAGCATCTGTCAACCCAAACTCACATTTGGACAACTTACAACTCCTGTTTGTCCAATATGCCCATCACCTCATCTAGATGTTTGAGGTGTTCCTCCCAAGTGCGGATGTAGACAAAAATGTCATAAAAACCAACAATGCTTCCTAAGGCTGCTTGCTAAGCGTGTGGTTTACATGTGAGTGAAATGTGTAGGTAGTTGGTTGGCCAAAAGGCATCACCAGGCTTCGTAGTGCCATAATTGCTTTTGAAGGTTCGATAGTACTCTCATCCCCTTCGCATCGATCGATGATAGCGGGCCGTAGATCAATCTTCGAAAGTATTTGGCCCCTCTCAACTCATCCATCAACTCATCAATCCGGGGTATATGGTACCTGTTCTTGATGGTCCTTTTGTTGAGGGGCTTGGTAATCAATGCACATTCTGAGGGTCCCATCCTTCCTCTTTACCAGCACTACAGAAGAAGAGAAAGGACTCGAACTCGGTCATGTGGCCCATTGCTAGTAGTTCCTTGATGGTCTTTTCTATATCATCCTTATAGGCCTTGGGGTGCCTATATGGGGTGGTAATCATTGCTCCTGTGCCCTCCTCTAACTTGATGGTGTGCTCAAAGCCTCTGTCTGGAGGCCTACCTGGTGGTATATCACCAAAGACCTTCTTGTGCTTCTTAAGCAAGGCCTTTATCTCTCGAAAAATTGGGCTCCCTGCCTTTGGGCTTCTGCACTGAAATCTGAAATTTTGCAACCCATGCAATGTTGTCCTGCCTCATCACTGCCTCCATATTCTTTGTGGTCACTACCTTGGGAGGGTAAGTGTTCATTCCTCTCAAAACCACTCTCTTTCCATATTGTCCCTGGAACTCCATCTCCATGATGGTGGTTAGTGGGTGCCCTGGGAGTATAACCATTGAACTCCCAATACCACATTGGTGTCGGGCACCTTCACCACAAAGAAGTCATCGGTAACCGTGTACTTCCCTAGGCTCAATGTCATCCATGGGGCCATTATCAGATGCAGTTTAGTGTGTTCTCCCCTGGTATGATCATCGAAAATCCCTCAAAGGCTTCGGTGGTGATGCCCTTCCGCTCTACCAATGAAGCATCGATAAAAGTTGGTGGATGGTGGGGCATCCCACCATCCACCAACACCGTCACCCTTTGTCCCTGTACTCCTCCTCTCATTTTGAAGGTATGAAACTTGGGGATCCTTGAGAGTGATGTTATAGTCCCCTGATTCTCCATTGATGCATGCTCTGCCTCTGCCATCAGTGGATCCTCATCCTGTCCCTGTTCTCCTATCTCATCCTCAGCTATAAAGGAACACCTCATGTAGGGCCTTGGCCGCACGCACACACATGACACAGTACCCATGGGTTTTTGCAAGTGAAACATAGCTTCTTCCTCCTTAGATCCTTCTTGGTAGCATCATCCATCCTGTTCTGCCTGTCCAGAAATCCTGCGTAGTTTGTCACCTTGCGATCTCTCTCTACATTGTTGTCGCCATCCCTGTGGTGGTCCCACATCATTGAACCCAGTGGGAAGTTGGGTCGAGGTGAACTTGGGCCTTAGATGCCGACTCCTGTAGGTCTCTTCTAGCCACCTTCTTTGCGCATCATGGCGAAGTAGGCTTATGGCCTTGGCACACCCTCGAAATTGGCTCGGTTAGCCCCTCGGTGAACAACATCACCAAACCGGACTCGGTATGGTGACCATCCGCGTCTCTGGAAATCTAATATAAAGGCCTCTACCAAACCAGTTTGTTTCAACTGAAGTCTGAAAGACAACTCGGGATTTCTCCTGTCAAATCTATGCACCCGTCTCCCCAAACTCAACATAGGTGACAATATGGGCATAACCCAGAGTGGACGTGATCCCGTGGTACCACTAGTCTTGTGCCTCACCCTCCAAGTGCAATGTTGCCAACTTAATGGCATATGTCTCCGCCATGGGGTTCCCTTGGAAGTAGGTGTCGACTTACTTTAAGCCGTCGCATTGATTGCGCTAGCGTCCAGCCGAAGTATGGTAAAGTGAGCTTTCCCACTGTGTGCTGTAACTCGTAGTTCTGCGTTGGACCCCTGTTGAAGAACCTTGGTCTGTTCCTCCCCTTGAAGCTACAAAACTTGTAAAGTCGCGCAGCTTCTCTCGAATTACGCATCCATGGCCTTGTCTCTAGAAATGGTACGGTAGCCAAGCCGTCTGCTCTGCCTCTGTACTGTCTCTGGTTGTCCTAAGAACTTCGGCATGGTAAACCTAAGAATCTCACTTTATTGAAGATGCGTGAGGGAAGCGGTTAGGGTTGGTCTTGGAAGTGATCACCTCAATATGGTTTGTGTGTGTTTCCCCTTCTTCCATCGCCTTTGTTGTTGCTCTCTCCCTTTTCTTCACCATGCTTACTCCCTAGAGCGTAACCTGTGACTCTGCCCATGAAATCTCAGGTCTCTCTCTGACCCTCTACAATATCATGTAAGGCTTTCATAAGCCCTTTGATGTCGAGTCCTCTTTGTCCACAATGGGACTAGATTTGCATTTTTCCCTGTAGTGTCCTCCATTTCTTCTCTTCAGCCCTCTAAGCTCCTATACCTCCAGCGCCTATAAGTGATGCCGGTCCTTCCTCGGTCATCAATGTAAACCCACCAGTGGCTTGATCATGCCCGTCTGCTGAAATATTCTAGGATTTGAAGTGGGAAAAGGAAACCCTTATTTTGGTATTGGGCTTTTAAGTAAACACTTTGCATGCGTATTATTTGGTTGTAGATGAATTTTAATTGGACAGCGATATGTTCTGTTTTGTTTTGTTGTTTATTGGTTTTCCCTGCCACCTCCCCAATGAAGTGTCAAGTGTATTATTTTGACATTAACAAAACCCCATAAAATAACCAATGACAAACATCCGCATTTAAATGAGCAAATTCACTAAATTTTGGCTATTCTTTATTGAATAAAATTGTTGTAATAGTGACAATAAAATTGAGGTGTGAATACCTCTCAAGGATGATGAGGATGTTTGTTGTAGGTAGCTAGAACCCTCACACAACACCGATATGAAATTCTCCCAAGTACGGAAGGTTGATAAAGGAGGGTGACTCATGTGATTATTGTCCTGTTGTTTGATTGGAGTGGTATGGCAGCCCCCAACTCAGTGATATACCTCTTTGCAATGCAAGGTACAACCAACCAAAGGAGGTCAACCCAATGACAATCTCGCACAGCCTCCATTGGGCCACCGCAGCGACACTTGTAGATGAGTATGACTGACAAGATCAGCGGCTACTAAATGTCGACCGGCAAGGATTGTCCTTGTGAAAGGTCCATGCTTGAGGATATGCGACTTTGATGATGCATATCGACCACAAGAGACAACGACAAGGAAAGGAGGACGCGACGACTCAAGGAAAAGCGCCAATTCTTCCCGTTTTTGAAGAATGCCCTCTCTTCTGGAATCTTGAAATGAAAGTCTTTAACAAATCTCCACCAATATATGCCAATACACGCAAATGAAGCGGAATGGCTCTCCGAAATCTCCCGACTGGGGCGAGATAGTTTCAACTGCTTGGGATCGAACGCAAGGTGGGTTTCGGTGAAACCCTGGATTTGTTCTGACTCTTCTTCAAACTCAATTTTTGCAGAGCGAATGAGTCGGCAATGTCTGCCAGCCCTCCACCCTCTTTCTCTTTCACTTTTCTTTTTTCTCCATTAAAATATTCATTTAATAATTAATAATTGGAGGAAAGCCTTCTTTTTCTCCATTAAAATATTCATTTAATTAATAATTGGAGAGAAATACCCTCAAAGAGGGGTTTAATATTAATAAACTCACTTTTCCTAAGTTCCACTTTATAATTCGAAAGTGACTTTACCAATATCATTTCCCTAACTCATTCGTCTAATGGCTTACGGGAAATTGTGTAAACCACCACGATATTCTGATTGCCTAGGAAAAATGGAACATTACATTCTGCAAGACTCTCAAAGAACTAGACAAAGGAAATTGGGCAAATGTTGTAGCATCAAAAGAGCAATCTCTCCCCAAGGCCATGGTGGACAAAAACATAGTAAAAAAAGTGGTCCCATGGTGGACAAATACATGGTAAAATAAGTGGTCCCATCCTACAACCCTAACCAAATCCAATTGACTCTATGGACTCAAAGAAACTAGAAGTGGTCCCATCCTATGACCCCAAGCCAAATCTAGTTAACTCTATGGACTCGTGGGAACTAGAAGTGGTCCCATCCCATGACCTTGAGCCAGATTTAGTTGACTCTATGGACTCTCAGGAACCAAGTACTCCCTTGCAAGGCAAGCCAAAAGTATGCACAAAATCATGAAGAAAAAATCCAAAAACCTATGGCGTGCACCACCTTACATGACTCAACATCATTTTTGGAATCTTTTAATATATAATGATTTTGTCAAATTTTATGTAATCAATTCGTTCGAATTTATTCACAATTATCAAACTATGTAGGAAAATTTTGAACCATTGAGAACTGACCTCTTGCAGGGCAAGATCATATCCCTAATAATCTTTCTAAAATTATGTACTTCTCAATTGTACGAAGCAAGCCGCAGCCTTTTAATCCAAATCCATATTTTTTTTGTTATAGAAAAACACATTGCTCCAACCCCAAGAAGTCCTATTTATAAGACTAGAAGTCTAAATGTTTTATGTTTTTATTTTTTTCCAAGCATTTTTTCTGATGGGTTTTATTCAAAATCCGATCAAAAATTTAGAAAAAATAGTTGGAATTGCAGATTTCAGTGGTTGAGATTGCATACAATAGGTGCCCTATGGGTTTTTGATATTGCTGAATTGATTTATGCATTCAAAATCATGATTTGAGCACTATAAAATTGTGATTATTGATTCATGCATTCAAAAACATATTTTAACAATATAAAATTATGACTTCGCAAACAATCGGATTCCAGTAATAGTCACTAGAAAAAGTCAAAAACGTCTACACCCCGACCCGAGAATTAAAATTATCTGTAAACAAGAAGACAACGGTCACCAACTTAACTCCGTGACCATCTCAGTCACCAAAAATGCAGTCATAGATTTAAGACTCTATTAGAATTCCAGCTCAATGTCCACCAGTCGATTCCACTATTGGTCATCGAACTTGAACCTCAGATGTCTAACTCTATCAATGTCGACTCAGACTTCGACTTGTTCAAACCATTCGAATATCAAGCTTGGTGATTGGACATCACCAACAATTTTGTCCATTATTGAAGCATAGTATAAAAACATCGTTATTATTATCAACTTCTACATTAATAGGACATATTGGTTATCATTATCAACTTCTACATTAATATGACATATTTAGTGTTCATGCTCATGAAAATCTGGGTATTATTTGTCCGCTTATTGATAGGGTATATTAATTAACGGCACACTAGACTTCCCTAGGATCGAGCTCATTGTAATTTAGCTGCACAACGAAAATGCCAAATAAACCTCAAAATACTGGCACGGAAACAAAGTTGCCACAGGTGGGAAGATTATATTATTGATCACTTCTATTGGGTGGAAAATTAGCAATTCATTCTAGAATGCTCTTTTGACATTCTTCATAATCGTATTTGCTTCAGTCGAGTTTTAGTAGAAGCTTACTTCACACAAAAGTTATTTTGCAGTATGCTTACTTTCAACAAAATATCTTTTGCAGTATTTGAACCTTCTTGTCAATAATAGTAGGTGACTTTGAATACCACATCTTTAAATCATTAGACCAAACTTGATAGATAACGTCTTACATTTATAAGTATAATATTAACCACGATCAACAGTTGATGAAGAAAACAGATTATTTCCCTGCGAAGGATGCTAGAAACTCGGCAGCAATTTGTAATTGACAGATAAGGTCTACATTGCAAAAAGGAATTTGCCACTTTGTAGTCCATGATGTTTGAATGGAGGGGCAATGAGCCAAAATTCATTACAATATACATGAAAGATAAATCAAATGCATGAATTGTTTATCAACATAAATGAACTGTATAAATTATGAGAAGATGACACCAATCTTGCAATTTGCGGTAAGATAGACAAGGCCTGAACATCTTCACAACCAGCTCTTTGTAGCAGGTTTGACAAAATTTTGATACTTTTCTCTCCAAATTTATTGTCCACAACAGTAGATGTTCTATGAACACCTCTCCAAACATTTTCACCTTCTTAGCCATTTTTGCTTTCGGCACTGACTCTCATTGGTTAAGTGTTATGCAAATAGTCAACCAACGTCCAGAAAATGTTCACCTCTACTCCGTTGAGAACCTAGGACCACCAACCAAAGGTAATTGCCTGTTATTTCCTGAAAATTTCCACGTCTTCAATTAAGTATGATATTTTGTAATAAAGCAATGGAACAAATATAATGAAAGTCAAAACAATTAATAACTTCACTTTTTATGCCGATGCTTTTCTTTCAGGTTTAGGAATACGTGATGTTACAACTTACAAGAAACAGAAAATAAAAAGAACACTTTCACAGATAGATTTCAGGCAATTTTCATCAGGAAACAGTCCTCAGTAAAGTAATCTGACATTATACTTATTACTACAATATTTCACTGCCATCAAACTCTCTGACTTACAAAATCTGGAAAAGAGGTCTTTCCATAATCATTCAACTCCAAAGAACTCTATTCTGCATAATATGGATGTTATTATAATATATAATTCAAGCAGCCAGACAACGTTATCCAATCTTTATGGTAAAAGGTACAGTATGTAGTTTGACCAAATTATAAAGTCTCAGGTTGCTGCCTAACATACAAATACTTGGTCTTTACTCTCACTAAATAAACAGTTAAATTTCAAACTATGGTAAGCAGATTCTGCACTCAAGGAACAATAACCTAAATCCTAGGTAGCTTAACACTGAAAACATCAAACAAAATAGTGGATCTGAGTACACTAATCTATAAAAACACACTGCAGGAAATTATGAACAGCAGAAACAAGAAAACAGAACCACTCAAAACTGCATCTGTATTCTATGTACTGAAAAGAAAGAAATACACAGTAATAACTCAAATCACAAACTCGCTGACAAACAGTGGTGTTCCCTTTATCTTCTTTATAGACTGAGAAGATAGGGGAAAATACAATGTATCTGGATACATGCATTAGCACCCACAACTGACAAAGTCAAACCTAACCCTAACCATCTCAACTAGTGCACACCCCTGCATGGAAATGTGCCAAGAAAACTGTGCCTCCCACTGGAGATACACTGCATCATGCAAACCTGCTAGTGCCACCTAGAGATCTGTGCCCTCATCCAGGAATAGAAAATATCATGCAAGTTCCCTAGATGTCCTAGGGATGTGAGGCCTCCTCTAATGATAGTAAATGCATGTTATAACTGATAAAAGCAAAGCCTAGATAACCGGAATACTAACCCTGAACAGCAGTTCTAATCTGGAATAAGATGATGCTGCCGCATGCATGTGCCTTCACTCTCTCAGTCTCTATGTCAATGCTACATGCCTCCCACAGCAAACTAGTGTTGCACCACTCCTGCACTCAGGAAACTTGAAAGATGGATCTGCTGGAGCACACCATTACACAGTACAAATCTGACCTTCTGCTGCACCATTACTGCTGGAGAATACTCACTGAGAAACAGGTAAAAACTCTAACATTCCCTCTTTACAAGGAAAGTGTTCTTCACTAAACCTAGTATTTTCCTCAGCATCTCAAACTTCCCCTTTGCTAGGGGCTTTGTCAAAATGTCTCCAACCTGTGAATCTGAAGGAACATACTTAAGAAGAACTGCACCCTTTTGAACTATCCCCGAGGAAATCATACTGGTGTGCTGGAATTGTCATGAAACACCTAATTCTCAGAGAGTTTGATACAACTTTGATTGTCACAGTATATCACAGGAGGCTCCATCATCTAATCAGTCACAATATATCACAGTATATACAACTCTGCTATCAACTTGCCAAGCCAGATGGCCTCACAACTAGTAGAGCTGTTTGCCATGTACTCTACCTTTTCTGAACTAAGTTCCATTACTACTTACTTCCTGCTAAGTCAAGATATCATCATTTAACCCAAATTGAAGCAAAACCTTGAATTACTCTGTCTGCCACTTGCATCTCCAACCTAGTCATAATCTACAAAACCATCCAGCTTCAACTCACGATCTCCTACATACCTCAGACAATGATACATCGTGCCCTTCAAGTATCGGAGCACATGCTTTGCAGCAACTCAGTGAATCTGCCTTGGCTCAACCATGTATTGGATCAAAGTGTTCATTGTAGAACAAATATTAGGATTGGTATTCACCAGATACATAAGAAAACCAATCAATTGTCTATACAGCGAAGGATCTACCAAATCTGAATCTAAGTCAGCTTGTAACTTCAAATTTCGAATCATGCGAGTGGCCACGGGTTTACGATCCATCATTTGAAATCACTTCAGGATCTCCACTATGTACTTCCCTCATCCAAGGAAGACCTCCCTTGCACCCTACTAGACCCAAGAAATAATGCATAAGGTCAATGTCCTACATGTCCAACTCATGTGCCAACTGTCTTGCACCATGTTATGAGCTTCTCAGAACTACCTGTAAGTATCAAGTCATCTACATATAGGACCAAAACAATTAGATCATACCTATCAAACAAATAGTAAAGATTGGGATCTGCAACAATTTCGGTGAAGCCCTATTATTCCCTGGGAGTACTTGTACAACTAGAGGGTTATGATCAAATGAGATTCCATCACACTGGTCTCATGATGAATCCAGGCATTGACATTGATCATGGCTCTATCCAAATTCGGTTTCATCAAATTCCAGAAAACTGCTATTTTTAGCAGTTTGTTTTTTTCCAGTACCCACAGATCCGGGGCCTGCATGACAGAGATGACTACATATTCTTGATCCTTATAAAAAAACAAATCCAATGAGACTGCTTTTGCCCACATGCAAGATGATCATTTTTACTTTTTTTTTTTGTTTTTTGTCAATGATAAGCTAATGCTCCATCTAATCATGATCGGTGTTTTCCATATTTTTTTTTTTGTTTTTTCAGAGAAAGGTTGTTTTTTGTGCATGTCTATAATTAGCAGTGTCTATGTATGGCAGGTACAGGTTTAATACCATATCTCCGAGCATGCGACAGTGGGGTGGTTCAAGGTTCTAGTTGGTGAAGAATGAAGAGTTAAGAGAAGTACTAGGCAGATGGGTTAATCACGTGGTGACATGTGGCACTGGTTGAGAGGATGTTTATAGATAAATTTTTCATATGGTTTAACCTTGAGATCATGAATCATTTAATGGTTAACTTTTTCATATTTTAGAGTGATCCACCTTACATATTGCCAAAGAGAGAAGGGGTTGAATTACCTTGATGAGAGTTGTCAGCCTTGCTAAAACTTTCAAGAAAAAAGCGAGCCTAAAAAATGGTAATGGTAAAGAAAAAAGGAGTAAACAGCAGGTCAAACATTTTGAGCAGCCTTTGTTGACTTTGAAAGGCTGCTTTAAAAGGAAAAAAGGGAAGATAAAAGCATAAGCAGTTGTCCAAAGAGCTCATGCAAGACAGCTGTAATCCACTGTATCCTCTCAGTAAGTCGACTTTTCCTTAAACAGCAATCAAAAGCTTAATGCAAGACAGCTGTAATCCACCCCATTCCTCACTACAGATCGATGTTTTCTCAAAAAGCAATCAAAAGCTTAAGGTGTTGGAGATTTGCAACTTTGGGCAGTCATTCTCCACAAGAAAGTACAAGAAGACCCATCTACACCATTACAGAAGCCCCAGGAAGAAGTTGGAGACCCAGGAAGAGAAGTCGGCCCCACAAGAAAATAATAAAGTAATTGTAGACCCAAAAATGAGAAGTCGGCCCCAGACTGGCGCCCAAATTAGTATAAATACAGGACTGACTCATTTCATTTGGACAATCAGACAGTTCTCCTTTCTGTAGTGCACACAAGGCAATTGCAACTGCAGTTTTGGTAGTTTCGCTATTTCTGGGTTACTAGTTATCTTGGAGAGTGCGCCACACTTGGAGAAGCTCTTGCTTGGTTATTCTTGGTCATATTATTGAAGAGCTAGGTCTTGGTGATGCTAGCCTTAGGGAGGATCTTCTCTGTATAGTATTTTTGCTATTGATGGTGATGTACTGGTAATATCTTGGACTGAATTCTTCTAGAGAAAGGTTGACAGGTTTTCTCCCAAGGTTGGGTTTCCCAGGATAAACTCTTGTGTTCTTGTGTTTATTGTGCATGGTTAATATTTCTAGATCTTGTTATTTATGCTGCATTGTTATAGTTGAGATTTTCAATGTATAGTTATTTTATGATCATTGATGTATGAAAGTGAATCTTATTATTAATCATAAGGCAATAACTATCAGATCTAAGAATCATATAAACACCAACATGGTATCCTAGCTAGTTGAAATATTGTCACTGCGTAGTTTTTGCTTGCCGCTGCACAGACCTGAACTTGTCAAGCTCGTTGAGCAACTTATTGGAGGATGCTGAGTTTAATTTTGCCATAGATCAGCTCGCCCTAGCCTAACGCACCCTCTAGTGATCTCAGATTGCATCTTGGTGAAATTTGAAATTTCACCTAAAACCCACTTCTGCAGTTGTAGCAACTTTCTTTGTGAAGCTCGTTGAGCATTTATTGGGCTGAGTTGAGGAAAAAAAAATTGTATAGAGCAACTCGTTTTTCCCTAGCACACCTACTGCACTTCTCAGTTTGACTTTCCGTCAAAGTTGAAATTTTAGGGTTTATTGACATTTTCCTGGATATTGAACTTTCTGCTATCTTGATTTTGTGATTTCCGCATGTATTGATGGTGTCCAGTTTCAGATTAGAAGACAAGTTGGATGGTGTTACAAATTTCAGAGGTATGCACTTATATATGTTTCCAAGTTATATCATTTAGCAGAGTATGAGGGTGTTTGTAGAGGATGTACAAGGGAACTTGTCCAAGCAATGACCCAAAGAGATCATTGGATCTAGTGCATTCAGAGGAATAACACACCTTCCCTAGCAATTAAGACTCCAGGTTTGCATATCAGGTTTGATATTTTTATATTGTTGAATCTTAAATAAATATTGTAACCGGGACAACAGTCTTTAAAGTTCTATTACTACTGAGTACTTTTTTTGCTATCAAATGTTTAGTGACACTTGAATATTGTTAGTACAATAATCATTATGTAAATGCTCATTGTTTAGTACTAATGATGCACTTGTTTGCAAGATAGAATTGATCTCGTCTAGGAGATGTTCTTGGTTGGTGTCTTTGTCCCAGGCAGGTTACCTTGTAAATTCCATGGAGGTTACCATGGTGATGTTCTCGTTTTGTTGTTCTCGTTTTGTTCCGGGCAGGTTACCACGAAGGAATGACTGGTAGCAACACTAGAGAAGTGTTGTTCTTGTTCTTTGTTTCTTATTCTTGATCTTGGTCTAGGCAAGTCACAGGCGATAGCTCTGAGAAAGAGCTATAGTGACAATTGTTCCTATTTTTTGTTGTTCTTGTTTCTATTTCCTATTCATAAGAATATTGTTCTTGTCTACTATTTTCCCTTGTTATTGCTCTTGTTCCGGGCAGGTCACGGGTGGTATCTCTGAGAGGGAGCTATAGTGACAGTTGCAGGAGGCAACAGATCAAATGGTCTCTAGTTTGAGACATGGAGCAGCCTATCTAGACATGGAGTTGTATACATGACAATATACATCCATATACCGAAGGCGAAGAAGACAAAGTTAGAACTTTCCGAAACGAAGGATACTTGTGTGGGATACAGAGTGTTCCACATGAAGATTGACAGTGAGGAGCCGATGGCTCCACCATTGGTGAGGCAAGTGGCCCCACCAAGTATTAGCTTAGAAGGAGCCAGAGTTTAGAGGGAGTCAACCCTCAGGATCCAGCCCCCCCCAAGACAATTCATAGGAGATCAAACTTCAAAGAAAGTCAGCAGATGCAGAGGGAGCAGATGGCTCCGAAGATTGTATAGACTGAGAGGGAGCATGCAGACTCGGAGTGAGCCTAATCTCAGAGAGAGTCAGTTGGCTCAGAGGGAGAGTCGATCATTCAGAGGGAGTTCCCCCTCAGATCCAAGTGGGAGAGAGACATCTCCCAGGACTGACAGACAGGTGTCATGAGTTGAGGAGGCTAGACAGAAGCTTCAGAGGCAAGAGGCTTCTAGGAGATGTGATCTTGCTACAGTGAAGAGGAGGCAGCCAGTCAGGAGGACTAGGCATGGATTTTGTCTCAGTCACAGAGGGAGCAGCCGGTGAGACAGACTAGATAGCAGGATTTACTCCAATGAAAGAGGGAGTTGGCCTCAGAGTTTGAGATGGAGGATCCTAGCCAGATGTACTCTTGGGATTAGAAGTGTGACGAGATCAGATGAGATCTTCCTCATTCAGGGGATACTGATGAGATTCGATATGATGGACTGCAAGTCCATGACTACACCTATGATGACAAATCTTCAGAAGTTGAGTTATTCCACTTCGGATTCCGATTTGGTGGATCCCACGATGTACAAGCAATTGATTGGATCCTTGATGTACCTAGTTAATGCCAGGCCAGATATTTGCTTTGCAGTGAACACCCTGAGACAGTATTTGATTGAAGCCATGGCAGTTTAAGTGGGTGGTAGCAAAGCATGGTACAGTTGGATATGGTTTGTCTTAGGTGATGAAGTGAGGTTGCAGAGATATACAGATTTCGATTGAGCAGGGACTGCAGTAGACAGATTGAGCACCTCAGGGTGTTGCTTCAGCTTGGAATCAGTTACAATTTTCGGGATAAGCTGGAAGCGGTCTTCAATAGCACTAAGTACAACAAAGATAGAGTATGTCACAGCCAATGTCGCAAGTCGTGAAGTGGTGCAACTTTAGAAGCTTCTTGCACGACTTCATCCGAGACATGGTACAGAAGGGAGCAGTGAAGCTCCAGTACTTATCCACGGATGAGCAGATTGCAGATATCCTCCCAAAGTGGCCATGCTGATTTGGTTGAGGAGGATGATACACAGGATTAGCCATGCTCATTTGGCTTGTGATGAGAGTTGATGTTTCAACATCGGGTAGACATTCTCCCAGATTGGGTCATGCACGGGGCTATGCTAGTGTTGATATGTCGAAGGGAGAATGATTCATTCACTCACGGGGCTCTGCTAGTGGTGAATGGCCCATGTATGTTGAGGTTCTCCAGGCAATAACATCGGGCAGACATTCTCCCAGATTGGTCATGCACGGGGCTTATACTAGTGTTGATATGACCAAGGGAAAATGACTCATTCAGTTACGAGGCTCTGCTAGTAGTGAATGGCCCATAGCATCGAGCAGACATTATCCCAGATTGGTCATGTATGGGGCTATGCTAGTGCTGATATGACCAAGGGTAATGATTCATTCACTCACGGGGCTTTGCTAGTGGTGAATGGCCCGGGTATAGTCCTTCTCCTGACAAGGAGTGGATGGACTAGAGATGCTATCACATGCATATTCCGAGATGGAATGCATGTGTGGAGATGGCACATCAACATGGCTCATGAAGACAACCTTTCTATGACAGAAGAAATCCAAGTATGGAGAATGCCTCCCTCCTTGAGAGGGAGTGTTGGAGATTTGCAACTTCAAGCAGTCATTCTCCACAAGAAAGTACAAGAAGACCCATCTACACCATTACAGAAGCCCCTGTAAGAAGTTGGAGACCCAGGAAGAGAAGTCGGCCCCACGGGAAAATAATAAAGTAATTGAAGACCCAGAAATAAGAAATCGGCCCCAGACTGGTGCCCAAACTAGTATAAATATAGGACTGGCTCATTTCATTTGGACAGTCAGACGGTTCTCCTTTCTGTAGTGCGCACAAGGCAGTTGCAGCTACAGTTTTGGAAGTTTCCCTATTTTCGGGTTACTAGTTATCTTGGAGAGTGCGCCACACTTGGAGAAGCTCTTGCTTGGTTATTCTTGGTCATATTATTGAGGAGCTAGGTCTTGGTGATGCTAGCCTTGGGGAGGATCTTCTCTGTATGGTATTTTGGCTATTGATGGTGATGTACTGGTAATATCTTGGACTGAATTCTTCTAGAGAAAGGTTGTTGGGTTTTCTCCCAAGGTTGGGTTTTCCAGGATAAACTCTTGTGTTCTTGTGCCTATTGTGCATGGCTAATATTTCTAGATCTTGTTATTTCCACTGCATTGTTATATTTGAGATTTTTAGTGTATAGTTATTATATGATAACTGATGTATGAAAGTGAATCTTGTTATTAATCATAAGGCAATAACTATCAAATATGAGAATCATATAAACACCAACATAAGGAAAGCTACAGGCCAGTGAATGGGATGACAAGAACCAACAATTTTCATGTCCTAAAAGCTCAGTCAAACAACAGTCAACTACAGTTGGCAAGCATGCAAGGGATGGACAAATTTGGCAGGTTTTGCTTCCTCCTTCACAGACCATTAAGGTGCATTACTTCTCATCTATCAGTCTCTATACAAGAAGGGTCGAATGAAGGTGAGAGGGTTGGATAATTTTGACCTCCAGAGAGATTGTAGCAGTGGAATTCTCCTTTCTTCTTCATCCACCAGACTTTGACCACTACCTTCATCGCGAGCAAGGAGATCAATGGCAGTCTGTCACCTATTATTCACTATGATGCAGACAATCTCTTGGGTAATAAGTGATATGATTCAGTTATGCTTGTTTCTATCTCTCTAAAGTCTATTGGTTGTGTTGATTGAATTGTTATTGTAGATTGAGGTGGTTTTTACATACATTTATTTTGAATCTGTTTCACTTAAAGTGCACATTCTTTCATGCACGTTTCATTTAGTTCATTTTTAGACATACTTTTGGAATCTGATCCCAACCAAACAAAAAATCATTATCTGAACTTACCCTCGCTCTTAGTTGTGTTTGGACAGCCCGAGCCCAAGAGTGAGTTTTTAGTGTGTTGATCATCTTGGAATACATATAGATTTACTCATACATACAATAGGGACACCCTCCTAAGACTGGAATATTACTAGTCCGAATAGAGAGGCTTTTCCAATTGTGACAAGGATTGGATTTGCCTAAAGTTGTTATGCAGGTTTGTGTGATAGCAAATCCAAACCTATTAGGTACTCATCAATCCTTGAGTACCAAGCACGTGGTGCCTACTTTAGCCTGTAAAGGGCCTTCTTCAATCTACATACATGGGTCTCTCGCCCATGCACTTCAAATGTAATGTCCCCATTTTGGGACATTATAACATTACAACATTTCAGAGTGTTATGCCTACCCGAGTAGCCAAATAGGGGTGACAGAGAGTTCGGGAGATATTGAGGGGTTTATTTGGGCCCG
>SNQJ01S0039812.1:71976-94646 GCA_010110895.2 Picea sitchensis
ACATGCACATGCAATAACCCACATGCACATGCAATAACCATCAAGATCTCAAACATACAACTGAAATGCATCCAGAAACCCCCAGTGTATCAGATCTGCAAGACAGAATAATAGATCAATAGCAAATATCTTGATCAGCGGGATCAGGGATATTTCATCAAAGCCTCTCCACTGATTAAGGCATACTTCCTCCTCAATTAGACCATTAAGAAATGTTGTCTTTACAGCCATTTGATATAAATGCCAACCAAAAATTGGCGCTAAAGACAAAATGGACAGGATGGAAGTATACCTGTAACTGGAGAAAAGATCTCCTCATAGTCAACTCCCTCTATCTAGGAGAATCCTCTTCCTGCGAACTAAGCATTGTACTTTTCTAAGTTGCCATCTGTTGCATGCTTCACCTTGTACAACCACCTAGAATCAATCATTGACTTTCCCCCTAGTCTTAGTGCAATCTTCCAAACATCATTCTTCGTGATGGAATTATACTCCACCACAGCATCCTGCCATACTTGCTCACCTGCTACCTCCTCATAACTAGAAGGCTTTGCATCAATGATGAAAGACATCAGTGCAACATAATTCATAAACTTTTTATGCAGATGACACACCCAAAAAGATGCCCTTGAAGCTCCAACTTGCTATTGTGCATCTTGAAATATTTGGGTAAGCCACCTAGGCTTGGTTGAACTGGAAGGTGTTGAAGTATTGATTCCCCCTCCAGAACCTTTCTGATTTGATTTTGGAATTTCTTATTCATGTGGATCAACATTTGGGACAGCAAGTGTTTCTCCCTCCTCAACCATTGTTGGATGCTCTTGAGACCTTGAGGACCATGCATCCTCATCAAACTTCACGTCTTAGCTCACTATCTTTCGCTAATGTAGACTCTATAAGCCTTGGAGGACTCACTATATCCAACAAAAACTCTCTTCAAACTAGAGGGTTCCAATTCAGTTCTTTTCTCCTCAGGAAAAGGAATACATACAAGACAACTGAAAACATGAAAGTGTGATACATAGAGTTCCTCACCAGTGAAAGCTTCCTCTAGTGTTTTTTCTTTTAAAAACATGTGAGACACATGCACTGCATGCTCCCACTCAAAAGAATATATGCAGATCTAGGCCATGAACCATAGCCTTGGCTATCTTAACAATGGACCTATTATTTCTTTTAGCAACCCCATTCTGTTGCAAGTTGTAAGGCATTGTTAACTCCCTCTTAATCCATGCTTCTCCACAAAAGGAATCAAATTCCTTGGAGGTATACTCTCCTCCATTATCATATCTCAATAGCTTCATCTTCTTACTTGTCTAGTTCTTCACAAGAGATGTGAATGTTTGGAACTTGATAAAGACCTTATCCTTTGCCTGGATAAAATAAATCCAAGTTTTTCTAGTAGGATCATCGATAAAGAAATGTAATAGATATTACATGTCAATGAAGTTGATGACATGGATCCACGCACATATGAATATACCAAATCAAGAATCCATCTTGACTTGTGCCCATTGCTTGGGAAAGCAATCTTGGCATGCTTGTTGAGTGCATATCCCTTGCACACTCATGTCCTCTTCACCTTGAAATCAAGGAATCCCTCCACCATGTCCTTCAAGCGAGACAAATCTCCATAGTGAAAGTGATCTAATTGTCTATGCCAAAGCTCACATAAAATGTCACTTTTATGCACCAAAGCTCCATGCTTCATAGGATCTGTTAGTAACATGTAAAGGCCAACCTCACGCACTCTTTTGGCCAAAACTTGACCAAGATCAAGGCTGCATTTTTTGATGATCACTTGCTAATCATCAAACTTAGCCATACACTTTAGATTTGTTAGATAAGAAACCAAAAGAAGATTCTTTATTAAACCAAGAACATACAATACCTTAGGTAGCTCAAGAAACTCTCCTATTGGCATGCAAAATGAGATAGAACCCATCCCAATCACTAAGTACTTGGCATCATCACCAAGCTCCACCTGCATGCCAGAATTTCATTCTTCTAGTCTAAAGAAAGCTTATCTATTGGGTTGTCATGTGTCTAGAGCTCCATTGTCTACATACCACCCAACACTAGAAGAGGTGTTAGTGAAAAGGCATGACACCATAGAGAAGGTTATCTCCAATTTGGATGCAAGCTCATCTACTCCTGTAGAATATTTTGCACTCCTTGCAAATTGTTTTTGTTGTTGTCGATTACCCTTCTCCTTCTCAAGACATTGATAGGTGTAGTGACCAAACTTGTGGCACTTAAAACACCTCACATGGCTCAGATATTTCAATCCATGTGGTTTAAAGATCCAAAGTCTAACTTCTTCTTCCAACCCTTTCTTGTTCCTCCCTCTTTTTACTCCTTTTCTCACCTTCCTAATGAGGGCTAGGTCTTGAACCTCCTTGAAATTGGTTGAAAATGTCTCTAATCTCATCTCTTTGATGAAGTCATCCCACAATTTCTCAAAAGTGGGTAGCTTCTCACGAGCACAAATACACTACACAAAGTGAAGCCAAGATGGACCAAAATCGTTTAGAGTTATTCAAACTAGTTCACACTCATCATCTTGACTCTAATGGCAACAAGTTAATCCCTCAACTCCATAACATTCATCAAATAGCTCACTACAGTATTGGTCTTGCTCATGCAGGTATTGATGAGCTTGTTCTTCAGAAGCATTCTATGCAACAAGTTGACACTCTGGTGCAAAGTAACCAAGGCATCATACATATCCTTCTTCGTCTTCTTCTTTGCAATGTGAGGGATCAAATGATAAATGATTTGCTTCGCTTTGACAACTTTCTTCTTATGTTAGGCCAACATAACTGCATCAATGGGTAGTGTGATCTCCTTCTCAACAAAGTCCCAAAAACCCACCTCCTTCATGAGAATTAATAATCGTCACTTTCAAGGTTTAAAGTTGTAAGCACCATCCAATCTATCACACTCTTTGAGACTGAGAGATGTCATCCTACAGCTCCAACAACAAACTCAAACAACATATCAGCTAGAAATAAAAAATCAGATCAACAACCCCTCACAGGTGTGGATCACCTCTAGACACATGCATGAAGCACCCCGAACTGACAAAGTCAAACCTAACCCTCATCCTCTCATCTCCACCCTCTTGCTATGTCACTATGTTTAGTGGTTTTCCATCATTAAATTAGAAATTCGCTGAATTCCAAGGGATGGAAAACAAATTCATTTAAATTCGGTTAACAAAGAAGAATCGCATTTCCATTAAAATTGCAATTAAATAAGCCTTTAAATTCGTTCTTTTTAGAGAAATTTATTGAAATTAGTTCATCTCTAAGAATTAAGTAAATGTACTATTCTGATTTACAGCTTACCTTATAAAAAGACAAAGGCTACAACAACCAAGCCGTGGTTTCTTCTTATTTGCATTGTATGCCTTTGAATGTGTTGTGTTTCTACATATGCCCTGGCCCCTCCTACAAATGGAAGCCCTCAAATGTAATACAGGTCGAGACTTAAATGGCTCAAATGCATTATTTGAAATGGTGATTCACAACTCACCAAAAGGGTTATCGGAATGCCTTCGTCTTCGTTGGCCAAACCATTGGCTTGAATCCATGATTCAAGCACCCAAATTATATATTAGACCTAGCTTATATAAACATATATATAATATATATGGCATAAACTTACAATTGAATTGTTTATATAATAACTAATATAATATATACATAAATGTAAGTTTCAATTCTTTATTATGTGTGTGTGTATAAGTTCAATTACATAGCCCAATGTGGTTGAGTGCTAGTTGCCTTTGTGGATATTATTGGGCCTCATTTGATGTCCCCGCCAGGTTAGGTTGCCAAAATTGCAACTAGCCGATTTACCCCGAGTACCATCCTCAGAATGAGGGGAAGTGCCAGGAGGGTTTCCCCAAGATGTGCATTATGTGTGTGTGTGTGTTTAAGTTCAGTTGGTGGGCATGCAACAATAGCATTTTCAGAGACGTGGATATACCCCCTGAGGTCACAGAAAATCCGATCATCTCTATTTCAAAGGAATTCTGGGTGTCCTTGAAAAGAAAAAACCCCCGAGTCTCGACCATGCCTACTATGGACTTGGAAACTCCTTGGGGTTTCTTCGATGGCACAAGCCAAGGCCACCCTCCACAATGTGGGGTCGGGGTCATGCTATTCATTAACTAGAATCATTATTTGCATATCCGGTATGCCCCAGGCAGAGACTCCAATAATAGAGTGGAATTCATGGCCTTGAGGACTTTGCTAGCAATCACTCGGGAAAAAGGAGCAAAAAAACTGCAAGTAATGGGGTATTCAAAGCTCACAATAGATTGGGCTCTCAAGAAAGCAAAAGTGGAAAATGTTTGTATGGCACCATTGCTACAGGACATCACGAAAACATGTCTTTCTTTTGATTGGCTTTCTTTCAATCATATTTACAGAGAACTCAATTTGAAAGCTGACGAGCTTTCCAAGGAGGCTTTATTGCTCCCCTCTGGCACTTTCGGTTTCTATGAATTTATATATGGCATAGAGACAGAATCCATGGAATTCCATCTCTAACTCTGTTTGTATATTTTGGGCAGCTGAATGTAGTCTTATTCAGAGATGCAATGAGTTTTTGTGGCCGTATTGTAAAGAAAGTAAAGAACAATCTGGTTCTATTTAGAATCATGGGGATGGAAAATAGAGTCGATGTATAGACTCTTTTGCTTAGGGGCAGATAGCTGATAGGAGAAATGTTTTGGAAAAAACGACGAACAGTCCTTCAGGAACTGAAATATGTATATTCACCTCTCATGAATATAATGATTAAAAATTAAGTTTTACCTATATATTGTATAAAATAGTAAATACTTAAATTAAATTTTAATATATATAAATTTATATTAATTTATAACTGAACATATATATATATATATATATATATATATTCAAACTTAATGCTCAAATTTATCAAATGTTTTTGACTAGGTGAATTTTTCTCTAACTTCATTGTTGTTGAATTCGAACATAAACATGAACCAGGTGACTTAGCCCTCCTGCATGGAAACATGTGCCAAGAAAAGTAAACCACCCATTGAGGATAAACAACATCATGCAAACCTGCTAGTGCCTCCTAGAGATCTGTGCCCTCATCCAAGAATAGAAAATCTCATGCAAGCACCCTAGCTGTCCTAGGGATAGTAAATGCATGCTACAACTGATTAAAGCAAACTCTAGCTAACTGGAATGCGAAATCTGAACAGCAGTTCTAAATCTGGGATAAGGATGAGGCTGGTGCATGCATGCTCTCTCACTCTCTATATCACTGCTACATGCCTCTCACAGCAAACTAGTATTGTTCCATCACTCACCTCTCCCTCTGCTGCGTACAGTAAACTAGAAATATGAACCTGCTGGCGCACATCATTACAAACTTACAAAGTACAAATCTGCCCTACTGCACCATCACTGCTGGAGAACATTAACTGACCAACAGCTAAAAACTCTAACATGAACTCATTTAAAATTTGGGTGTTCAATCCAATCATCAACGATCTAATATGTGAAAAATGTCTAAATCTGTTGCATAATTTGAAGATTTCTAAGCAGTCTAGATTTAGCTGGACTGAAAAACTGAAAAATCTAGAAGTTTTACCGACTTCAAGGAGAAAATGAGTTGGGCGAGCCTTTACCAGCTGGCTTGGTGGAAGCAGAATTCCCTGGAAGCAGAACTCACAAAGGTGTATCCATCAGACTTAATAATACTGAATAGTGTGATAGATGAGAGAATGCAAACCATTGCATGGGTTTAGCAAACAATTTTTATTAGTTTGGCATTCACTAAACTTTCCGGTGGAGAAAATGTAAAGGGCAACCTCTCACATCCAGTTGGTTTAGCTTAAGTGACAATTCAAAATCAAAGGCAGCGATGGATAAATAGTCCTCAGATTGAGTGGTTTCACAGATGATCGAGTTTGAACTGTTGCACAATGAAGTTCAACATACCAATTGATGTTTTTTGCAATTTTGCACTGGACTTGAGATAAAACTCGCTGAAGATAATTAGTGAACAAACCAACATGACATATAAGTAGAGAGGCAGGCTGCCAACTTCGGTCCAGTGCAACCCTTCACAAAATTGTGAACAAAATACTAGCTCTTTCTAGATAATTCCTTTAAAGGAAGAATGACAAAAAGGCAATCAATATTTTAACATTGTACTGTTAATTTATTCAAACCAGTGCAGAGATAAACTAGATTTGATCTAGATTACACTACATGAATTATTTAACCATTTAATGCAGTGGAAAACTAGAAAAGCAAATCACAAATACACAGTGTGTTTCTGCTCTTCAAATCAGTTCATCATTCAAATAATTTCAGAACTTACAAGAGCTCCCGATCTCGGGAAAATGGCTCTGAGAAAAATAAATTTAACGAACAGCATACCTGAGAGATTTCCAGGTCTCAGAAATCTTCCCCTTTCACCCTGTTGGCTGTACCGTACGGTCTGTATGGACTGTACGTCTGTACAGAGTGTTCTGTACAGCCAATCTGCACAGAAATCAATGCAGCCTCACACGTGCGACTCTTCTGCACTGTTCTTCATGCTGTAAGGAATTCGTACGACCTGTACGGATCTGATACGGCCTCCTGCTGTACGGATTTCTGCCCTAAACCTGCTGTACGGCCTGCTTGCTGGTTAATAAAGGCTGCTCTCTCTCTTTCGTTGATCTCTGCTGCTATTTTATTCTCCTTTGCCAAGTCTGAAAGTCAATGTCCTTCTCAACTTTCTTCTCTCTCGAAATCCTTCTCGAGAATAATAAAATCGTGTCCTCTCTTTCTCTTGGCTTCTTTTTATATTTTTGAGTTGGGTCAAATCCCTATTCTCAACGGTCAAGATTAAATCTAATCTTGCCTTGAGATCAATGGCCCACATTTAATTTAAATTCATTAGTGCCACGACTTAGCACTTTATTAAATTAAACTCACTTTATAAAAAGACGTTCATTTTGTCAATAAAATAATAAAATGAATATTCCAATACTAAGAGACTATAAATGAAAATTCCCGCAACTTGGACACTTGCTTTTGCAGAAATACCTGTCAGAGCTACAATTATCAACACTCCCTCTTAGCGAGGAAGGTATTCTTCACCACTCCAAGCTTGTCTCGAAAGAGAGCAAACTTCCCTTTCACCAAAGGTTTGGTGAGTATGTCTACCACCTGCTCATCTATCGGAATATATTGGAGCTTGACTGCACCCTTCGGGACCCTGTCTCTGATGAAATGGTATCTGATCTCAATGTGCTTCGACCTGTCATGAAACACTGGATTCTTTGAGAGTTTTATGCAACTTTTATTGTCGCAATGAATCACCGTAGGTTCCGACTTCCAACGCCTGATCAAACAACTATGTAAGCAACTTGCGAAGCCAAATGGCTTCATAGCTTGCCAAGCTAGTTGCCATGTACTCAGCTTCTGCTGAACTGAGTTCTACTGAAGTTTGTTTCCTGCTGAATCAGAAAATCATTGCTAACCCCAAATTGAAATAGCACCCTGAAGTGCTCTTCCTATTTGTATCAATACCTGCCTGATCTGAATCTGAATAGCCTTGCAACTTCACCCCATCTCCACCAAGGTACCTCAAGCCATACTCCACTGTGCCCTACAAATATATGAGCACATGCTTTGCTGCGATCCAATGCACTTGCCTCGGCTCCACCATGAACTAACTCAAGGTGTTCACAGCATAACAAATGTTTGGTCAAGTGTTGACTAGATACATCAATGAGTCAATGTACTATCTGGAATCTGCCAACTCTGACTCTAAAGAATCCACTTTCTTCAGGTTGGTCACCATTGGAGTAGCCATCAGTCTACAATCATCCATCCTAAATCTCTTCGGGATCTCCATTGTGTACTTCCCTTGTCCAAGGAAGATCTCTCCCAATCTCTGCCATACCTCAAGTCCCAAAAAATAATGCATCGGTCCAATGTCTTTCATCTCAAATTTTGTCGTCAAATTTGACTTGCATCCTGCAATCAGATTCTCTGCTACTGTCGAAATCAAATCATCAACATAGAGTACCAAGATGAGGGGCTCTTACCTAAGTTGTATGAAATATAGGTTGGGATCTGCCTCACTCTTGGTGAAGCCCATGCTCTGCAAATAGTTGTCTATCCTGGAGTACCATGCTTGTGGCGCCTGTTTGAGTCCATACAAGGCTTTCTTAAGCCTGCATGCATGTGACTCTCTGTCATGGACACCAAACCCGTGTGGCTTCTCTACATATACCTCTTCCTCAATGATTCTGTTGAGGAATGTTGTCTTCACATCCATTTGGTGAACCTCCACCCCATCTCTAAAGTAATAGACATCACGACTCGGATAGAAGAGTATCTAGCTACAGGAGCAAAAGTCTCCTCATAGTCAACTCCCTCTTTCTGAGAGAATCCTCAAGCCACAAATCTCGCCTTATACTTCTCCACACTACCATCTATTGCATGCGTGATTTTAAACAACAACTTTGAAGTCACCACTAACTTCCCCACTGGTCTGGGCACCACCTCCCAGACATCATTCTTCATGATGGAGTTGTGTTCCTCCACCATGGCATCTCTCCATACCTATTGGCTAGTTGCTTCCTCAAAGATGGAGGGCTCTGAGTCTATGATGTTGGTCATCAAGGCCATATATGTGGGTAACTACCATGGAGGCCTACTCTCCCTGAATGTGTTCCTGGGAGCCTCCACATGCTCACTGGCATCTCTCAAGATCTTCTCAAACCACTTGGGCCTCCTGACTGATTTGGAGGGGGCTAACCACTCCTCTCCTTAGATCTGACCTTCTACACTGGAACTTTGTGGGCTTTGCTCACCCTTTGGATCCACCTGCTGTGTATCCTCATCAACTGTGAGCAAATCCTGAGATTTCCTGGAGGTCAAGTTCTCCTCGAACTTGACATCCTGGCTCACCACTATTCTACGTTGTCCTAGCATAAAGACCCTGTAGGCCTTCAACTCCTCACTATATCTCACCAAAATGCCCTTCAGGTTGGTCACCATTAGAGTAGCCATCAGTCTACAATCATCCATCCTGAATCTCTTCAGGATCTCCACTCTGTACTTCCCTTGTCCAAGGAAGATCTCTCCCAATCTCTGCCATACCTCAAGTCCCAAAAAATAATGCATCGACCCAATGTCTTTCATCTCAAATTTTGTCGTCAGATTTGACTTGCATCCTGCAATCAGATTCTCTGCTACTGTCGAAATCAAATCATCAACATAGAGTACCAAGATGAGGGGCTCTTACCCAAGTTGTATGAAATATAGGTTGGGATCTGCCTCACTCTTGGTGAAGCCCATGCTCTACAAATAGTTGTCTATCCTGGAGTACCATGTTTGTGGCGCATGTTTGAGTCCATACAAGGCTTTCTTAAGCCTGCATACATGTGACTCTCTGTCATGGACACCAAACCCGTGTGGCTTCTCTACATATACCTCTTCCTCAATGATTCTATTGAGGAATGTTGTCTTCACATCCATTTGGTGAGCCTCCACCCCATCTCTAAAGTAATAGACATCACGACTCGGATAGAAGAGTATCTAGCTACAGGAGCAAAAGTCTCCTCGTAGTCAACTCCCTCTTTCTGAGAGAATCCTCAAGCCACAAATCTCGCCTTATACTTCTCCACACTACCATCTGTTGCATGCTTGATTTTAAACAACAACTTTGAAGTCACCACTAACTTCCCCACTGGTCTGGGCACCACCTCCCAGACATCATTCTTCATGATGGAGTTGTGTTCCTCCACCATGGCATCTCTCCATTCCTACTGGCTAGTTGCTTCCTCAAAGATGGAGGGCTCTGAGTCTATGATGTTGGTCATCAAGGCCATATATGTGGGAAACTACCGTGGAGGCCTACTCTCCCTGAATGTGTTCATGGGAGCCTCCACATTCTCACTGGCATCTCTCAAGGTCTTCTCAAACCACTTGGGCCTCCTGACTAATCTGGAGGGGGCTAACCGCTCCTCTCCTGAAATCTGACCTTCTACACTGGAACTTTGTGGACTTTGCTCACCCTTTGGATCCACCTGTTGTGTATCCTCATCAACTGTGGGCAAATCCTGAGATTTCCTGGAGGCCAAGTTCTCCTCGAACTTGACATCCCGGCTCACCATTGTTCTACGTTGTCCTAGCATAAAGACTGTGTAGGCCTTCAACTCCTCACTGTATCTCACCAGAATGCCCTTCTCACCTGAAGGCTCCAACTTTGTCCTCTTCTCCACTAGCACGTGGATGTAGACTGGACAACCAAAAATCCTGAGATGTCTTATCTCCGGTTTCACACATGTGAAGGCCTCCTCTGGGGTCTTCTCCTCAAGAATCCTATGAGGACTCCTATTTTGCAAGTACACAGTTGTGTTACATGCCTCCGCTCACAGATACATCAGCAAACTCTGATCGTGTATCATGGCCTTCATCAAACTGATAATGGACATGTTCTTTCTTTCAGCAACCCCATTCTGTTGTGGGTTGTAGGCAATTGTCTTCTCCCTCTTGATTCCTGCTTCCTTGCAGAAATATTTGATTTCATTGGAGGTGTACTCACCCCTGTTGTTTGATCTCAACACCTTGATCTTCTTCCCTGTCAAGTTCTCCACTTCAACTTTGAACTCTTTGAACCAACTAAAGACCTCATCCTTGGTCTTCATGAAGTAGATCCAAGTCTTCCTAGAGAAATCATCAATGAAGGCGACGTAGTAAGATGCACCCTTCACTGAAGCCATTGACATAGGCCCACAAATGTCAGAATGTATCAGATCCAAAATACCTTTGGATCGACTCTCGCTACTAGGAAATGATTCCTTAACATTCTTGCCAAGCAAACACCCTTTGCACACTCCATGCTGCTCCAGATTGAAATCTGGAAGTCCAGTCACCATCTCCCTCATAATAGGGAGTGCCCTGTGATGCAGATGTCCCATCCTCCTATGCCAAAGCTCGCACAAGCTCTCACTGTCATGCGCCAATGCCTAAACAGGCTTGCCCTAGAGCCTATACAAGTTCCCCTCCTTGACTCCAATCCCCATAGCTGTATTGGGACTGGCTCCCTCTGGGCATATAAACACCTGCCCTCTCTAGAAAGTAATTGTATAACCTTTGTTCTCCATGACTAAGATGGACAGAAGGTTCTTCTTCAGACCAAGCACAAACAACATCTCCTGAGCATCAAATGATCCTCCTCACTCAAGTTGGAACTGCACCATCCCCTGTCCTCTCACAGCATACTTGGTGTCATCACCAAGCTCCACATGGATTCCTGAGTCATCCTCTGAAAGTTGACTGAACATCTCTCGTGCTTCATTCATGTGGTGGGAAGCACCATTGTCTAGGTACCAATCATTCCTATGAATGGTGCTATTAGAAAGGCAAGAAAAGAGAGAAAACTCATTCTCAAACTTTGTCGCAAGTTCACTCAGTTGGGTATCTGTTGTTGTTTCTACCTGTTGCGTCTTCCCCTTACCGTTCTTCTTCTCTGAACATTGAGAAGCATAGTGGTCGTGCTTATGGCAGATAAAGCACTTGATCTTGCTCAAGTCTTTCTTCTTGCCATGTTGATGTTCCTCTCTGTCATTGCTACCTTGCTTGGGAAAACCTTTCCCTTTTCCTTTCTTCATCTTGCTGATGAGGGCCAAGTTTTCCTCACCTCCTCCTTGCTTGTTGGCTCTGGACTCCTCTCGAGTCTCCTCCTAAATGCAATCATCCCATAATCTCTACAAGTCTAGGATGTTCTCCCATGCACAAATACCCTTTATGAACGGTTCCCATGACTTCGTGAACTCATTCAAAGCTACATTCACTAGCTCTACATCCAAGATCTTCTCTCCAATAGCTGCAAGTTGATCACGGGATTGTGTGATCCTCATAAAGTAACTGGTAACATTGTCGGATCTGTTCATCCGACAATCTCTAAGCTTGTTCTTCGGGACCATTTTTCGGTTCAGGTTGTCACTCTAAAAGAGACCAACTAGGGCATCAAACATGTCCTTTGATTTGGTCTTTTCTGCTACATGCGGGATCAGGTGATCCTTCACTGCCTCTAGTATCACCCTTTGTGTCTTTATGTCCTTCTCCTGTGCTTCCTAATCTGCAGGACTTGCTGTCACTGGAAGGACACTATCTACATTCTCCCACAAGTCTTGCTCTTTCAAGAGCAAAGTGACTCTCGCCTTCCAAGGCAAGAAATTCGAAACCACATCAAGCATGTCCTCAAACATGAGACTGCTGGCCATAATTTCTTTTTTGCTTTAAATCTTCAAACAAACTGTGGATCTGATGTTGAGGCCTTCGGATCTGATAGATCTGCACTCAACAACTGTGGATCTACTTTTCTCTCAGAGCAATGGCTCTGATACCATGTTAATTTATTCAAACCACTGCCTAGATAAACTAGATTTGATCTAGATTACACTACTGGAATTATTTAACCATTTAATGCAGCGGAAAACTAGAAAAGGAAATTACAAATACACAACGTTTTTCTGCTCTTCAAATCGGTTCATCATTCAAATAGTTTCAGAACGTACAAGAGCTCCCAATCTTGGGCAAACGGCTCTGAGAAAAATAAATGCAATGAACAGCAAACCTGAGAAATTTCCAGGTCTCAGAAATCTGTCCCTTTCACCCTGTTGGTTGTATCGTATGGTCTGTATGGACTGTTCTATACAGCCGATCTGCACAGAAATCAATGCATCCTCACATGTGCGACCCTTCTGCACTGTTCTTCACGTCGTACGAAATCTGTATGACCTGTTTGGATCTGGTACAGCCTCCTGCTATATGGATTTATGCCCTAAACCTATTGTACGACTTGCTTGCTGGTTAAAAAAGGTTGCTCTCTCTCTCTCTCTCTCTTTCACTAATATCTACTGCCATTTTCTTCTCCTTTGCCAAATCTGAAAGTTGATGTCCTTCTCAACTTTCTTGTCTCTCGAAATTCTTCTCGAGAATAATAAAATTGTGTCCTCTCTTTCTCTTGGCTTCTTTTTATATTTTTGAGTTGGACCAAATCCCTAATCTCAACGATCAAGATTAAATCTAATCTTTCCTTGAGATCAATGGCCCACATTTAAATTAATTCATTAGTGCCACAACTTAGCACTTTATTAAATTAAATTCACTTTATAAAAAGATGTTCACTTTATCAATAAAATGATAAAGTGAATATTCCAAGACTAAGAGACTTTAAATGACGAATTCCCGCAACTTGGACACTTGCTTTTGCGGAAATACCTGTCAGAGCTACAATCATCAACATGTACAAGATGTCTGCAAGGCTAGGGAAGTTTGTAAAAAACAAGAACAATCGACAAAGAAATGGTATGGCTACACAGTTTAGTTGCCAGCAGATATGACTGCACAAAAACCTGAAAGGGTGTGTCAAGTGATATGCTCCAAACATCATAAAGAACTTGGAATAAAAAAGTCCAAGTTTCAAAATGTTTTAATGAATGTATATTCTACCATTCACTATATTTTTCACAATATTTCCTTCAATTTAAGTAAATAGGTTAACTTTCTACATTTGTTTCCAAAGAGGATTATTGCAATGGAAGGGTTACAATTGAGAAGGAAATATGAGATGCCAACTTGTTATTTTAAACATAACATGGAACACGAACAAAAACTAAAACGGGCTAAATACACAAAACAAAACTACAAGAATCTTTTCATCATCAGAAGCCTAAAACTTGGTGCTATAAAATTAAGGGAGCAAACATAAAAGATAACAAACTAGATTTGCAAATTCTACATGTTACAACAAAATCTAGCACCCCCTAAGTGTAAAGTCCCATGTGCAGGGTGTTAATTTGTGTAACTTAGGAAGGCTACCCACTATCACATCAGTAGCTCTTCCTCTTGCTTTAGGTTGGCTCTTCTCCAACTCAAGGAGGGTGTCCCTAAGGAAAGTCTAAGTCCAATTTGTTTGGTGTGTCAATAAAATGTTTATGGACCAATGTGTTTGGTTATGAATCTGATTTAAAGTGTTTCCAGTGAAGGTGTGTATATGCAGGTTCCAACCAAGTTTCAAGTTTAGTGTAGGATAGTTTGAGTTAGGTGATATAATAAAATATGACGAATGAAAGATTACTTACGAAGGAAAAACTATAAGAAAATGGATGAAATGGAGCATGCACCCTCTAGGAGTGGGTAAATGATGGAATATGGGCATAATATGAGTTATGACTAGGTAAAATGAAAGGATGATGAAATAATGGATGGTATCTATTATCACAGGAATTGTACTTGTGCAAATCCCTCCACAAGATCCCAATCTTGTGTAACAATTGGAAGAATCCACCACTGTCACCTAAGTAGAGACTTCCCTTGTTTTAGTGATGGAAGAGGTCCACCACAAGGGAGGCTTCCCTGGTGACCTCAAGGGATCAAATAGCAAGATTAACCAAGACTAGAGCCCCCTATCTTGGTCACATGATAGTTAGATCTAGGTCTAGGAGAGGAAAAGAGAGGTAACAAAGTAATTGTTGTACCTGTACAGGACAATAAACAATTTGCAGCATAATATAGACAATCACCAAGTTATATAGTTCAATAATAACCTCTTAAACACCAGATGATCAATGAATGCTATGGCTGTTGCAAATTACAGCGGTAAACAAGTTGTACAACAACAATTAATCTTTTGCAACAGCAGCAAGAAAAGGTACTCAGAAATGTAGCAAATCAACATGAAAATTGAGCCTTTAACATGTTCAATACTCTCCAATTGCTAGATGAAATTTCTTAGTCTAAGCCACTTTTCAAAGTGTGTATGCAGCAAATTAAGGTCAATTTCAGTAGTTGTAGCAAACTTTTGTAACAGCAGCAATAAATAGTGATTGTTTGCTAGAATTAGGGTTAGAAATGTTAGTAGGGTGTTTGAGAGAGAGAGAATAATGATTTTAAACACTACTTTCACCACAAGAACAACTCTAAACTAGTGTTGTTGTCCTTTAGGGCTTATGGAGTCCAACATGCATAACCTTGAAGGTTGAACTAGACGAAATAAGAGAGATTAGGTCTAAACCTTAAGGTGCAAACACTCTTGGGCCTTAGGTTCTAGACTTTGAAGAAAATAGCTCTTAGGGTGCAAACACTCTTGGGGCATGGGTGGCGTTTTCTTTCTTCTTATTCCACTTAGGTCAAGGATCAAAGACTAGGGTTAAATCCCTAAAGTGCAAGCACTTTTGGGCCTTAGGTTTTTAACCCTAGCAAAGAATGCTTTCACAAACTTG
The DNA here is from genome assembly GCA_010110895.2 of Picea sitchensis. Classification (NCBI taxonomy): domain Eukaryota; kingdom Viridiplantae; phylum Streptophyta; class Pinopsida; order Pinales; family Pinaceae; genus Picea; species Picea sitchensis. The sequence continues at coordinate 87,263 of SNQJ01S0039812.1, forward strand.
GACAATAAAAACTTTATGAAGGATAGAAGCACTTATGTCTCCTTCCTAGGATTTCAACAAGACAAAGAAACTTGCAACAAGATAGCAATTAACACCTTGAACATTAGCAAAAGACAAGAAATTGCAGCAAATTACTTACTTCTCCAAGTTGCTAGACCATTCAAACCCTAGTTGCAGAAATTAACCATCCAAGAGAGCTAAGAAATCCACTAAAATCCTTCTCCAAAAGTAGTGCATGAATTAAGAGAGCAAGAGAGAGAAAAATAGCTAACTTTTTTGGAGTTGTCCTCCCACAAGTGTGAGAGGAAGTCATGATGAAAATGAGTGGAGTGCTAGCCTTATTTACAAGGAAAACCCTAGCACTCCAAAAGTCACAATATAAAAAGTCATGTCTCTTCAAGTGGGGCCGATCCCTCATATTTGCCTTTACAAATGATAAATATGCAAAAATAATACAAAATGGCCACATGTGGTGACGTCATGCCCTTGATGGGCTAAGAGGGCCTCTCCAAGGCCATGTGTCATTGTTCGATGTGAATGGTGGTGGAAAAATGCTACGTCCATCTCAAAATCATCAATGGCATCCAAGTGGTAGCAAACCCCATCATCATCCATTGAACCCTAGTATGAAGTCATCACCTAAAAGCCCAGTGTCCAAAGTGCAAGGGGTGGCATCTGAAGAGAGGGTTGTGCATCATCTTTGGGTGTCCTCCAATCATCTCCCTGTGAAATGTCCTCCATCCAGTGCAAGATAGCCTCTTGGGTGTAGAGCCCAAGGTGTCGGATTTTTGCCCATCTTTGTGCCACCATGACCATATTAGTCAAAATCAAGCCCATATGTCCATCGTTCAAGGTCCTCAAGATGTGAGAGCCTATGTCTGAATGTGTCGAGTCACTAGGTGACTCACTGCTCTGCATCACACGTGCCAAATCCTACAATAAGAGCACAACGTCCTAGGTGAAAGCCTGAGGCGTTCTTCAGAGAACCATGTCGAGGCCATCCAAATCAAGACAAAATATAAAATCAAGCAAACCAATGTTCATCAAATATATTAGTCCTTAAGTCATGCAAAGTAAGTTGTTACTTCAGATATAAGCCACATGAATAATTCACTTCAGTATCCCCTTCAAGTCACATTGGCTCGGAACTTTATGTGAGTTGGCAAGCTTGAATATGGGAGGGCCTTCATCAAACCCTATTAGGTGTGTTAACTAAGACGGTGAAAGAAAATACCCAAGTAGAGGGATAGGTCCCAAGGGAAACAGTGAAAGAAAAGAACCCTTCAAGAGTAAGTGTGATAGTGGTACGTGTTGGGCTTACTTCATGGCTTATGGTGTCATTTAATCCATTTCTATGAGCGCTTGTTGCTTGAGGTACCCTTTCCTTAGTACTTTTTGCATTCCAAACCCCTTCATTGTCTTTTGATACCCATTCATTACTTTGCAAGTCCCCTTTACAAGTTTCAAGCCTTATTCTTTCATTTTTTTACTAGGATAAAGTCCTATTATAGATGTGCATTCAGTGCATCAGGACAAGGGGTGATTACCATTGGAGGGGGTAGAGCTCAAGCTGGCCTTTGGTTGTTATAAGTGGCCTTTATCATTTTTTATATAACAACTGCATCAACCTCTTGGCCTTCAGCCCCTTCTTCTCATGAGAAAATGAACCATGACCCATTACCAAAGTTTAGTACACTGCTACAATTTAACATCCCCACTATAATCCCCAATTTAATTTATACATAATGTAGATATGAATACGGTTGTGGCCAAGCAATGTAATATGCAAAATGTATTTTCTGTTTTTAAATAAAAATAATGTGATACCAGTTGTTAGGAATATGGCAGAGATGGGGGTTGATTAATCCACAAGAGAGGGGGATGCCTAGGAGTGTCTAAAAGGGTCCCAGGGGGGAAACGGTTTATGGGTATTAGTTCAAACCCATATTTCTGAATTTTATTATCATTTGAGGAAACCATGTATTTTCTAATTGAGTGTATGAGATCCCAATCATTGAATACCTGTCAAGGGGTGGATGTAGAAGTCACTTCCATAGTTATTGGAAGCATGGGTCTGCAATACAATCAACATTGGGCAGAGTGTGAAGTCAACTATCTTGGGAAAATAGAGGAAATTCGTATGGGGGAGAATGGGCAGTTTTTCACATTCAGTCTGGGTATGAACAAGCAGAGAGCAGGGAAAAAGAGCACCAGAGCTACAGCAGGGAGGCTGGGCGAATTCTGGAGCATGCTGGAGCGTTTTGGAGCTAGAAAATGAAGAACCAAGTTGTCAAGCCTAAAGAGTGAGCTCATGTGTGAGTTGCACTGTAACAACAAGTGTTTGTTGTTGTTTTCTTGGTAGTTTTCCTAGTAGTGAGTTCCCTTGAGTTCCTGGCAGAGAGATTCTTGGTTACCTATGCCAGAGAGACCCTGATAAACAAATGGGACACCCAAGGGACTGAGATTAGTGAAGGGGTACATTCCTTGCGATGGGCAGGTCAAGAGGAAGAGAGTTGAAGGAAATTCGAGATAGTTGTAGGAGATTACCAGTGGGTTATGGGTTATTAAGCTCTGAGTGGACTGTGAGAGGCACCCTTCTTTTGTGGATTCCTAGCCCTAGGTTAGGGGTGACTTGTTGTTGAGATCTAGAACAACAAGTCTATGGTTGGGTGGAACGTCTTTCCCAAGCAGCTGGCTGTACAAATTTTCTTTTAAAAATAAGTGTATCTGTTATCTAAATTTTCTTATGAGTCTTATAGTTGTGCATTTTACTCTGTGATTAAGAATGGTTTTGTGTTGTTATAGATGATTTATTAACTGCATACATGTTCGTTTAGAATGTTGTAGATGCATTTCATTATGGGCATCAGAATCTAGTTAAATCTATGCATAATTTGTAGTTAGTAAGCTACATGAAATGAAATAGAAAGAAAAAATTATGATTTTGTGTATTCCGCGTAGTAATGTTCCTCAGTTAAGTTGGGGGACGTTATAAATAGGCTCCAACATAGAAAGTGTTAAGTATGGTGGGGAATGGAACGTTACTGTAATACTCATCTAATAAATAAATATAGATTCAGACATACAATTACAAATGGCAGAAGGGGAAACGGTCATATTTGTCATGAAGAACCAAACATACCTGGCCTTGAGTGTAGCATTGCCTTTATTCTTGATCTGGAGAAAAATTTGCAACAACAAATTGGGGGACAACTCTCCTCCCAACCGTAGACCTTGCTATCCAAGGGTAGCAAGGCCACCCCCGAGCCCCCAATCAACTACTTAGCCAGCACTCTTATGCCTTCTTCAATCAACCAACGAGAGATGTCCCCTTTCCTCATTCCTTTCCCTCTTTATACAGAGTCCATCTGGTAAAGAACCCCATCTCTAGGTTTCATTATTTTATTATTTATTCTATTTTAGGGTTTCTTCATTGAATAAGATTACTTATTTACCCATTCTCTTTAATTACCGAGATGTCCATAATAATTCTTTATTATGACCCCCCCTTAAGTATAATTATTATATACTAATTTATTATTATTTATTCCAAGTATTTATTATACCCATTTTTAACGAGAATTATTATCTTCATGATATTATTATTATTATTATTATTATTTATATTTAATAATCATGTTATGGGGCATGACATACACCCCTCCTTCAAGGAACTTCGTCCCGAAGTTAGCTTGATTATGTTTCTTATAGGTTTTTAATTAACTCACCATCCTCCACAATACCCTTTGTTGTCTTTTGTACCTTCCACAACACCCTTTCATGGACAAGTATAAAGCTACCCAAGTGACTACAGCAGGTATCGAAAGGCCACATCACAACACCAGGGAAGCGTGAGTACTCTCTAGACGTCCTTCTTGACTTTCGGAACCAGGCTTAAAGCCTACCGGTCTATTTGAAGCCCCCAAGGCTCGAGAGCTCATCTGCCTAGGTAGGCATCTGGATCGGTACTCATGTACACCAGGCATCTTGAAAGGTTGTCCTAAAGTCCCTCCACAACAACCAGGTACAACCTCGGGCATCAAAGTCCAATCCCACAACACCACTAACAAGCAATGCTCCAGCCACTCTTCGAGACTTCAATATCACAATTCCAATACAAGGCATAATAATTATTGGCAGAAGTAGTAGATTGAGTTGTCCCCATCCCATAAGATGTTACTTGTAATATTCTTCTTCGTGGTTATGGGCTCCTACGAGATCATCAAATAACTCGCCCCTCTCAGCCCATTGGTGGATGTCCTAACAATCACCACCTCACAACATGCAACCAATGCATTAGTTATCAACATCTCAAAGAAATAATACACATGTTAACTCTAACATGTCACCATGAGAATAAGCATCATTTTCATTACCCTAGGCTCATACATGCCATCATAAACATCCCGTCATAAATATGCATGTAAGTATCACATGCCATCACATCATGACATCATAAAAATCTTATCATGAAATAATTTCATGCAATACATCATGTCATCACATGAGGATATATTATCCTAATATCACAACCTCAACCTATCTTGTCAAATATAACAAATGGAACCACATGTTATCTTAAGATCATAGCATGTCATCATGAATATGATAATCAACTCAACACATCTTGATCAAGACATAGCCTTTTTATCAACACAATTGAATGGAATCACATAACATCATATGTAAGTACCATATGTTCATTATGAACATAATAACTATCTCAACACATATAACGTGTAGAGCAATAATAACCTCATGAGTGTCCTCAACAAAATCGAATTTATTCACTAGCTTTTATATCTAATGCAAGAAATTCCATCAAAATATCCATCTACCATATGAATCTACTTAGTTAAGTTGTCAGCACAAGCTAACTCAATAAGAGCTAACTCCATAAGGATCATTAGTACTGTAAGTGCCAGGTGATTACCAATTGTCTCCCGATCATCATTTCCTCTTCTTCCAATAAGAAGGTCGACCTTTGACGAGATAGGTATAGTCACCTTATCAATGTGCTAAAGTTTTCATATCTTTTCCTAGTTAGATTTCACATAAATCCCCATCATCTAAAGCCACAATCTCGTCTAGTCATTGGCGTAAAAGCTTCTTACTCTTCAAGCTAGGTGTTTGTACATTGATCTTTAAGACTTCAACATATCACATCGTCTATTTTCCTTGTTTTTGAAGGTCCATAAACTGAAAATTATTAGGATACAATCTATCATGCTTAATTAGATGCAAGTGTCTAATAAGTCATGTCCCTTAGTCATTACTCATGTTGCTTCCACTAACATCCTAATGGTAATGGTGTCTTCAGCCTTAAATAATGGACTAATACATCTTAAATACCTCACAAGATATTGTGTTCTTACCCCCCTCTTTCAGAGCAATGTTATCCAAATATTATTTTGAAATGTCTGAATGGTTTCCTTTCCATTCACATCTTGTTATTGCTAAGGTGCCATTTCATTAATTATTTATTTATTCTCAAATAAAATTGTAACTTATATAACTTTTCATACAAAGGCACAAGTCTAACTATGTTCCAACTTTCAAGTTTCAAGCTCTTCCATGTCTATTTAGTGTTTCCCCAGTCATGTATATCAAGATGTTGATGCTTCAAGCATTTTTGTCATGTCCAAATAAGGTTAGTCTTGCTCCCCTTTCTTACAGGAACTCTAATTATCTCATGCCAAGATTTAGCATATAATCATAGCTTTTTTTTTTGGGGGGGGTGCACCCAAGGTACTTATTCTTGATAACCAATATATCAACAACTATCCGAGAAATCATAATTCAAGTGCCTTGCAAGTTTGCAACATTGACTCTATAATTAGTGAGCCCAGGTTGTGCACTGTCAATATCACAAGTTAGTTTATAATTATATTCCTTTAACCATTCTAGTGCTTTTACTACCACATCTCAAAACTCATGTCCTATGAGTGCAATTTCTCGATGTCACAAGTTAGTCAATAAACTTTATGCCTTAATTTCTACTAAAACCCATTGAATCAAATCATATATTACATTGAGACTCCAACCTATGACCACAGATCCACACAATTATGGCAACCAAGTAGTCTAGAACTAGTGAGTTGTGCCAAAGTTTGATCAAGTAACCAATGCTTGAAACAATCTCTTTCAAAAGTTGGGAGTAAAGTTGGCATAATATTCTTCAATACTCATTGTAACTTCACAGTTTCTTTAGCAAATAATTTAATAATGTTTGAGGCTTTATGAGTAGCATGAATAGATACAAGGTTGGTTGCTTCGGTCAATGTGTAACTATAACTATTATGATGGGTATGTGCTTTTTGATTGTCCTAGGAAACTCAAAGATGAACTCCATCATTCCATTACAACTATACTTCCAAGCTAGTTGCACACCTTCTTCCCCCTCTTCAAGAGGCAACATCCTCAGAGTAACCTCGACAAAATAGTCCTTTGATTATTCCTTAAACCGCTCATATTTCCAGCTATGTTAATCACAAAATATTAATCATCCAACATCTCTTACCATGCATAATTCCTGTTCCAAGTGAGAATAGTCATTTTAGCTAAAAGAGAGCCATAACTTGCTTCAATTTTCTTTATGATATTAGACTGCAACCAAATCCATATACTAACTTGCAAGAGATTCCACCTTGGAGACTTCACAAGAAAATGAATTGGCTACTAAACCACTAGACCAACTTCACTTAATCTTACCAAATAATGTCGGTAGATACGACTGTATTCTTGAAATGAACAGCAATACAACCAAGTCTTCAAAACTATAATGAAACATATTGCCTCTAGTGACTACTTGATGTCAAAATTCATTGATCCGTGATTCTATTCTCATATCACTTGCAACATAATGTATGGTTTGAACTCTATCTCCTAAGGTCACCATAGATTGCAATAGTTAAAACTTAATGTGGGCCATTATTAACTTCAACATCAACAACATCATTATTCACTCCTTATCAAACCTTCCATAAATAACTAGAGTGCATACTAATCAAAAATCAAGGCGAAAGAGATGCATCCCCAACTCTTAATGAGTGGGATTAATCATACCACAGCTAACCATAAGCCTCCTTGGTCGTTCCACAATTCTCTAGGCACACTACAACTATCCACAATTATTCATTTATTCAAGTTCTTTTCTTCCTTTCTTCAAGATGCTACGTCTTCGGAGCACGATACCCTATGTTATCACAAGGGAACAATGTGGATGTAAAAGGTTTTGGCATAGGAAAAACAACAACTATAGATACACAAAATGATCAAGAATAGGTATTGTTTTTCATTTCATGTACCAAATTCTTAGATAAATTCTCATCCTTCCTTAAGGCTTCTAGATTTCTTTTATGGTTCATCTCATAATTCCAATATG
>SNQJ01S0039812.1:110834-123543 GCA_010110895.2 Picea sitchensis
GTGATATTATATCATGCTATTGTTATCTAATATGCAAAGAACTATAATAATGGCTTAAACATTACATGATCAACCATAGAGTAGCACCTACAACAAGATGAATATATATAATATGTCACTAAAGCAACCTCAACCAATGATACAAAACATGACCAATCAATCTGATAAGGTGAAATGAATAAAAGAGCAAGATACTGATATTGCCAAGTCATTAAGATGCCACCTTCACCCTTTTGGTTGGCCAAGGATCGGGTAAACCATGAGGGTAGCATCAAAATAACATGTGCAAAATGACAATGCCCTTAGATCTGCAACTGGAACATAGGAATTCCATGGGTTGTTGAGATTTGGGTACCTTGGAAAGTGGTCCCCTTGTGTTTGTGAGTCTCTAAACACAAAGGGGGAAACTATTACCCTTAATACTTTACTTTATGTTCTAATTTCACTTTGAMTTAGGAGATTTAAGTCAAAAGTGAAATATGTCACTTAAGTCATAAAGTGACAATTAATTCACTTTGTGGGTGAATTAATAGACATAAAGCAAACTAAGGAAACTTGAGAAAGTGGGTTTTCTAAGTGAGATTTTTTAAATTAAATCTCACCCATTGATTAGACATGGCTAGATTGAATCTAGGCCATCGGTCTTTTAGGTTTGGCCAAAGAGAGGCTAAAGGAGGGAAAAGGGTAAGGATGAGGCTCATTGTTCACTTGAGAGAGTTGAGTGAAGAGGAGGAGAGGAAGTGAGGGCTTGGAGATAGAAAAGGAGGGTGCAAGCTACCTTGAGGAGGAGGGCACAAGCTACCTTGAGGAGGCATTCATGGAGGCCATGCGCATGAGCTAGAGGAGAGGGTGCACCTTGTGTATGGGGGGCGCAAGTCGGCGCAAGTCCAACAGGCATGGACTCTTGAGGGCGCACAAGCTAGAGGAGGAGCACTTCTAAAGGAGGGAGGCGCACTGGCTTGTGAGAGGGAGCTTTCTTGAGGTTGGCGCTTTTGCTTGTGTGTTGGCGCTTTTGCTAGAGAAGGGGCGCACTTGGTAGTAGTGCGCACCAAGCCAAGGAGAGGACGTGCTCTTGGGAAGAGGGCGCAAGGTCCAAGGCAAGAGGCAAGAGGCAAGGCAAAGACGAGAGGCTTAGCAAGGTGAAGAGGACGCACCAAGGCAAAGGGCGCATTCATCAAGGGCTACCAGGCACAAGTTTTGAGGAACTCCATTACAAGCTTGAGGACAAGCTTGGATTGTATTAGGTTCCTTGTGTATTTACTTGTTGTAACATTTGCTTTGAGATTTCCAATATATATCTATCTCTCTAACTAGTTTTCCCCATGGGGGGGGTTTTCCAGGGTCATGTTGACCAAAAACATGATGTGTTCTTTTGTCATGCATGCTTAGTTATTTTCAGCCTAATTAGTTGTTAAAGATCCTAGAGTAGTGTTGTATGTTTTGAGGTTTATGCATGTGCTAACATTGGTTAAGAAAACACTTGCAAGGGCACCTTAAAAGAGTATCAAATCATCATCTTGAAGGCAGAATTTGGGGCAGAATATATCAGACTTGTTTGCTGTCCTAAAACAGCAGCAAGGACAGTTTTGTTATCTCAAACTTAGAGCCCAACAAGAGGTCAAAGACAGACCTGTTGCGCAGCTTTCTAGTTCCTCGAAAATCTACATGGGTGTCATTCTGCAAGGTGTCATTAAATGATCATCAGACACCCCATACAATATATGGTGTTACACTACAGATTGAAGAGAAGTTAGAGAGACAAGTTAGAGCCACTAAAAATGTGAAGAACACGAACAGTGTAAGAAAAACAGTTTATCATGTCCTAAATACAGAACTAGAGGGCCCTGTGATTCAACAGCTGCCAAAATTCTGTCAGGGACATATGAACTTACCTCAGAATTATACATGGAGAGAAGCTCATGCAGTGTGAGCATGTTACTAAAAGGGTGAAAAGCTATAAGCAAAAGATGTTACCTCAGAAGTAGTTCCAACAAGAGATGGTTGGTTGCCCAGATTACTGCTCATGGGAAGGTAGATGTGGAGAGACTTAAATCTGGAAAAAAAAATTAAGATTCACACTTATTATCCGCATGATCAAGGTGCTCTTAGTTAGTACACAAAATGCTTAAAATTAACAATCCCACATGCTGACAATATTCCTGTGATCAGACACGTGCCATTTAGTAGGCTGCAAAGATATAAGAACTAACTCTACTGACAAATTAATGTGTTCAAAGAGTTGGCAACATGATAGGTTACCATAGACTGAAGAGGAGATTGAACAACCGAGTTAAGATTCCATCCACACCTTCCACATTTTCAAGCATCGTGATTCAACATGACTTTGCCTCAGACGGTCAACGCAACTCGTGAACAGTGAGAAATCACAATAATGCAAGCGTGAAGCTGATGCATGTTTACAAATCAAAGGTGAGCACAGAAAATAATAACAACGTACCAAGATGGTGCAACTTTAATGTCCCAAAATAGAAAGAATCACCAAGGCACAATGCAACCACATTCTCAATATCCAGAAAAAAAAATATTAGCTTACCCAATTGCATGTGCCAAACTTCAGCAGGAAACAGAAATAACATAGTTCCAAGTTCCAACATTGACTATCCTTTAAATGATGAAAGCACTTCAAATCCATGCTGGCAGTGTCACAATCACCGTCAACATGAAAGTTTTCAGCAGTTTGGATAGATACCCCATGTGACATGCAGAAAAGCCCAAAAGCAACAACTAGCTTCTAACTATGATAGTAAAAATATCACTCATTTTGCTTTTCCTCCACTTCATGCATCAGAACATATGTGTTGGGTATGTATCCTGCCTCTTTCATCTGCCTAGTCAATTCTTCCAACCTTATATAGATCTCCTCCATCTGTGGATGAGATATGTCTCTTGCTACAAATTTGTGCACCCTGCTCTTGACTTCAATCCAGCTTTGCCCAGGATCCATTTTCACGCCCCTGTCTTTCATCAATTCTTGCACCTTTGCAACATCTTCCCACCTGCCAGCAGCAGTGTGGATGGTTGATAGAATCCCATATGTTGTAGGGTCTTCTGGTTCCATTTCCAGAATATTTTCTGCTACACGTTTTCCCATATCCATATTGCCATGGACTCTGCAGGCCACAAGCAAGGCCTGCCACACCATTGAGCCACATTCAAGTGGCATTTCCTTGATTAAGTTCTCTGCCTCATCCAGGCATCCAGCTCGACCAAGAAGGTCCACCATGCAGGCATAATGTTCCAATCTTGGAATGATGCCATAATCTTGACTCATAGAGTGAAAGTACTCACGGCCTTTGTTCACTAGGCCCTCTTGGCTGCATGCAGATAAAACACCAATAAAGGTAATGTGGTCTGGTTTCATCCCTGTGGATTGCATCTCTTCAAACAACCTAAGGGCTTCCTTGCCATGGCCATGTTGAGCACATGCTGCAATCATCACAGTCCACAATACAACATCTCGCTGAACAGTTTCATCAAACACCTCACATGCACTTTCCATATCCCCACACTTGCCATACATGTCAACCAAGGCACTTCCCACCCAGTCATCTGAATCAAATCCAGTTTTGATGATGAGGGCATGGACTTGCTGGCCATGTCCAAAGGCTGCAAGGCCTGCACATGCACCAAGGATGCTTGCTAGATTGAAATGGTCAGCCATTATGCATGCCTGTCGCATTTGGCAGAAAATTTTCAAGGCCCCTTCATCGTGCCCATTCTGTACATATCCTGCAATCATTGCATTCCATGAGACCAGGTTTCTTTCAGGCATACTCTCAAAGACTTTAGCTGCACCTTCTATACTCTCGCATTTGGCATACATATCAATCAAGGTACTTCCCACAAAGACATCACAGTGAGCTCCTGTTTTAATGATATAAGCATGAATCGCTCTGCCATGTTCCATAGCTGTTAGAGTGGCACATGCTTTAAGAACACTGGTAAATGTGAACTGGTTTGGCTTCATGCCTTGCAGCTCCATGTGAATAAAACACTTCAAGGCCTCCTCAACGTACCCATTCTGAGTATATCCGGCAATCATCGCATTCCACGAAATCAGATTTTGTGCTGGCATTTCATTGAACACTCTGCATGCATCCTCTATGCTGCAACATTTAGAATACATATCGACAAGAGCACTTCCAACAAACACATCTTTCTCAAATCCAGTTTTAATAATGCGGGCGTGAACCTCCTTGCCACATTTAACAATTATTAAGCTGGCACATACCCTTAGAATACTTGCAAACGTGAATTGGTTGAGCATGACATCAAGCTTCATACCTGCCGACTGCATTTGACGGATGAGTTCTAAGACCTCATCGCCGTGTCCATTCTGAGCATATCCGGCAATCATAGCATTCCATGAAACCATGTCTCGAGTAGGCATTCTGTCAAACACCTTTCGGGCATTAACCACATTGTGGTGTCTTGCATGCAAGGTAATAAGCACATTTCCCATGGCCAAATTCTCCCCGAACCCAGTTTTGATGATTTGGGCATGGACCTGTTCACCATGTTCTAAAGTTTCTAAACCGGCACACGAACTCAGTGTACTTACATATGTGTATAGATCTGGCTCAATACCTACAAGTTGCATTTCGCAAAAAAGTTTCAGGGCCTCCTCACCTTGTCCATTTTGCATATAGCCTGCAATCATCGCATTCCAAGAAACCACGTTTCGCTTGCTCCTAACAAACACTATATTTGCAACATCTGTGCTACCACATTTAGCATACATCGTAACAAGAGCATTCCTCACGGACACATCTAACATAAATCCAGTTTTTAGTATAAGATTGTGCACACGTTTGCCGTATTCTATTTCTTCTAAATTCGCACACGCTCTAAGCACACTTACGTATGTGAACTTATTGGGCTTCATGCCATCCTCTCCCATTTGTTTAAAGAGTTTCAGGGCCTCTTCCCCAAGACCATTCTGCACAGACCCTGCAATTATTGCATTCCACGAGACCACATCCCGCTGAGACATTTTGTCAAACACTTGGTGCGCATCCTTCATACTACCACATTTCGCATACATACTTATCAAAAGGTTTCCAATATAAACATCAATATCAAATCCAGTGCCCATCATGTGCAAATGGACTCTCTTCCCCTCTGAAATAGATTTCAAGTCAATACATTTCTGCAGGAGGCGCGCATATGTACCGTAATTTGCCACAATTCTCGTTTGGGATTCACTGGCTTTTTCCTCTTTACATACTGTATCCACAGCCTTATTCCAGTCATGAAGGATGGCCCTTCTGTCTCCATGTTCTTGGTTTCTTTTTCCCATTAGTCCTCCAATTCCATGACCAACAATACTGTTCAATGTAGACAACTGCATTGGCTTCCAATAACAGTTTTGAAACCCCGTTTCTACTGTATGCAGCAGGGCTCCCAATGCCTTTGAAAACAATGGTAGCTTTGTCAGACAAGCCTACTCAGTGTGCTTCAAAATTTAGAGCAATCCACCTAAAATTTTACGAACCCACCTCTAAGCTATACCGACTCGTTATAAATTTGACAGTCCCGCCTCTAATCTAGAGCAACCCACTTGAATTATTGTTTCCATTACTCAATCAGATTGAATTGATGAATATGGTAAAAAAAAATGCAAAAGAAGCAGCAGCTGCTTACCTTGTGAAATGAGAGTTGCTCTGTTGATATCACGCTTTGTCCTTGTAATTCAGTCCTCCTGCAAGATAGTAGGTAAGACGTTGTGGCAGAGGATAAGGACCATGTTGATACGTAGATAGGCATCGCTACACCGTATATATGAACCGAAAGAACCCTTCCTTTGATGTCAACATAAATTCAGACCAGCTCCATTTTTATAGGATAATTTTTTAAAATTTTGATTTTGTAAATGATGGGTTGCATGAAAAAACCCCAACGTCCTTGGACTTTTATTAGGTGATAATATAATCAAGGCCAAACTGTTTGAGATGTAAACGTGAAATCCGACTCATTTATTAAGTGATAAAACGTTTATAAACATAGCAGCACATTGTTATGGAGTGAGTTAAAAAGTGGGTAAATTTAAATTTTTCATTGAATTTATTTATTTAATTAGGTGAAGTTGTATTTTGATTTTTTTTTTTTTATTGTTGAATTGGGGTTTTTTAAATATGCTAAAATCTTAAAGAGTAAAGTTTTCATTAATTAAGTGGAACTATAATTTTTAGCAAAATTTCTAGAAAAATTTTGATGGGAGAGTTAAGTTGGTCTTCTATTCCTAGTTTCAATTTTATTGGATGTCCAAGATCATGCTTCATTGTTAGGTGTATTCAACTTCATTCAATAATCAAAATCTTGATTTCAACATTGTCTCAATCTTTTAAAACAACTACTACGAGTGAAAAGATCATGCTTCATTATTAGTTGTAATTAACTTCATTCCATAATCAAAATCCCGATTTGGAGATTGTCTCAATCTTTTAAAACTACTATGAGTGAAAGCTTAAGTGATCACATCATGATGATAAAAAAAAATGTAATTTATATTGTGAAGATGTAATCTCTCTAAGTAGTGAAATGTACTTTTAAATTTTATCTTTCAAATAGCCTGTAATGATATATTTTATTGGTTTCTTATTGTTTCATTCTCTTGTGATTTTGAAAGGCTCTTGGGAGTTGGCACAAACCATGACACTAAATATCGTGATTCTGATGAGATTTTGTAGGTGATAAGAGGTATCGTATCATAATTGTAGAGTTCAACTCAAACTAATCTAGTGATCCACTTGCAATTCCATAAATTATTCTAGTGCTTGATGATTTTATGAACTCTTTTAAATAGAATGGCATATAAAACGTATACACCATATATATATTTGTGACAATATGTCTTTTATTTTATCTTATTTATGTAAGTATTTTGCATTGTTGATCGTGTGCACATAACATTTGGTATAAGAGCCTTTGGTCAAGCCTCTGAAGGTCTACAATTTTGGAGCTTTCTCCTTTTCTGAAATTTAACTGTGAACCACGTGGCCTCATCAATCTTCATCCAAATCTCTTACACCCAGGAAAGTCCACAAGATACTTTCATGTGCTTTTTTCAGAGGTTGTACTATATAATATTGACACGTCCTCTCCTTGTTTGTTTGGATTTTTCCTCATCAGTGCAAATTTTTTTAGTATGAAAATATCTTTATGGTTTTCTACTCTCTCTAACATGCAATTCTATGTGACTTAGTCAATTTTCAATGGAGCAATTGTCATAACTGGCAAAATAATTACTTAGACCCACACAATTCTCATTCGAAAACAATCTATCAAAACTAACGAAAGGGTTGTCATAACTTGTGGCTTTCTTGATTGTTCTACCTACACAATGCTTGAGAATTACCAAAACTCATAGAACATTTTGTGACAATTGTAATTTCCCATTCTAATGTAATTTCTACATGTTTTGTCACATTTCTAGTGAAATATTTCCCCTAGCTAGTGGATTTTGTTTTAATATGGTGCCCAAGCATTGAATGAATTCCTTGCAAGAGTTTGAAAATACCCTTCTTATGATCAAAGAATAGTGATAACAAGACAAGCTCTTGGAAAAATGATGCCAATATCTTACCAAGCAAATGGACCAATTAGTCAAGCAACAATAACAAAATGAGTTACATGTGAAGCTCATGCAATACACAATGTATTTGTTTCAAATATGATGACTATTTAGCAACAATAGTTGCAATAAAACTAACTAGTGTCCATTGTCATTCCCATCACCCAAAAGTGATTCATGTTGGGTACCAAAAATTCCACTCTTCACTTTGATTATTCCCTTAATTGTGATATATTTCACACATGGATTTATAGTCTTGAAGCCTATTTCAAGACTCGGTTCAACGTGACTAGTCATGATAAGATCATGATGGTAAAGGTTCACATGGAGGAGCAAGACCTCACATGTGGTATACTTGCACCCAATGGTTGGTAGCTTCCAACCAAATATTTGTCACCCAATAGGATGATTTTGAGTACATAATTTAGAAGTATTTTTATCTCCTTGGTTACACACATGGCCTACTTGCATGATGGTTTCAACTTCACTAACTTCTCAGTGAGATGGTTCAATAGTTCATTGATCATTTTTCAATCAAACTTGAGGTGAAAGACTCAAAGGACACTTTAAAAATTGAATTCGTTTGTAGTTTATGTACTATTGTAGAAAAGAATAAGAAATCTTCTTTGTCACTTCCTCGAAGAATAATTTCTAGATGGCTTCCAAAATAAAGGGAAATCTCTCTAAGACCTCCCAACCATCTCAAACAAAGGGTTACTCTTCTTCTTCTTCTTCCCCCCCTTCTCTTGTAACTATTGAACCCTCATTTACTATTGCTAGCCAAACTAATGGAGCAACCAATACACCCACTTCTACTATCAACAACAACAAGAAATATCATGCATTCCATATGAGGCCACAACACTCCACAAAATAACGGTGAACTTTGTAGGCAAACAAAGTGAAGGCCATTATTGCTACGCAACAACAAATTGATGAAGAATCTGAAGTTCATATTGGCAACCTCATCTCCTCTAGTTCACAGCTTGTCCTTATGTACAAAGATTACTTTGAAGTTCCAACTTCCTATTGGCAACCTCAACTCCTCTAGTTCATAACTTTTCCTTCCGTACAAAGATTACTTTTCCCTCCATATAGAGGCCTTATTCACTCATAATTACCATATAAAGCACAAGTTGACATCCTTAAATGAAAACCTCACGAGGAAACCTAGTGGATGATGCCCTATATTTATGGATGGAATCCTTAGTAAACATGTCAACGTAGACTTAGGGTGCCTCAACTAGGGATATTCAAACTAAGCACATGTTAGCATGGACCTAGTGAAATGCCCAACAACATTGGCAATCATTAGTTGAGCTACACCCTTAGGATGGTATATATACATATCTTGGAGAAACCCATTGACCACTTCCCCTCGTTCAAAGGATGGCACCCAAGGTAAATTGGATTCTGTAGAAGCTCGAGGCTTTGTCAACACAGGGCTCAATGTCATTACAACAATATTCTCATTAAGAGCCTGACATGTCACTTACAAGAATAGAACCTAGGTGGTGAAGATAACACTCCTTCTCACAACCACCCAAGCTAGACCTAAATGAAAAAAAATTGGATGTATCCTAAGAAACCCCTGGAAAATTCCTCTCATTATGAGGAAAGTACCTAGGGTAAACTTGATTCTTTAGGGCTCAAGGCCATATCAACACTTCACTAGAGAGAATAGAACCCAGGTAGGAAGGATAATAACCATTATTCTCAATCACCCAAGCTGGACCCAATTCACACACACACACACACACACACACACACACACACACATGTATGTATGTATGTATATGAAAATAAATGCATTATGTACATTCATATTGCATTTCTAGCCATCCATGAATGTTCTTTAGACATAATTAGAAGGCCTGACAAAAATGTTAAATGGAGCTTCCTACAATAGGAAAAAAACAAAAAAAACTCCATTGAACATTCAACATAGGCCTACACTACCATCATTTAGCTATAAAAAAAATTACAAGAAAAGCTTGAAGAGGTAGGTACTATGAAACATCACATATAAGGAACATGCAATCCATCATTATATATCAGAAAAATTTAAAGTGAGCTACAACCCAATATCCAAATAGAAACAAAAAGTGGCATCATCTTGTAAGTGATATAAAAAACATAATAATTTGTATGCATAAAATGCCCGTCAGATTCCTAAATATGGCCATCCCTTGATTCCAACATTATCCAAGTACCACCACCTAGTGATAACCCAACTTTTGAGAGGGAATTTGATTCTTAATTATTTTCTTTTAACACGTGGGATAAAGAAATGGAATTAAAGGTAGCCTAAAATAATTTTACTTTCTAAAAAATGGGCCTTAAAAACAAATTTAACATCCTATTTTCCACTTATAACCATTTGTTAATCATCCTTAAATCTAGAAAAATGGTTATCATTCAAATAGTGAAGCCCTCCTACTACACATTTAGAAGGGGAGCAATGGCTTGCTTCATCAAAAAAACCTAGGCTCCAGACTTGTTAATGATAATTGGGTCAATTTTCCTATGCATAGGAGGATTAGTATGAGACCCATAGCTTCCAAAAATAACCTTCTTATCCATAGGAGTATTAGTTTGAGACCTATGCCTCCCAAAAATAACCTTACTCTAAGTAGCACATTGGAAGGGAGGAATGGATTTTATTTCAATATACATGCATTCCTTGAAAGCAAGATACACCAAATTATTATTACAGGGAGAGCATTGTACACTTTCAATTGAGGCTTTGAGATCCAATTCTTGACACAGTATATTATTGTATCTCCTTTACACCCTTCTATAAATATTTTTTTTTTCCATTTCAAACCATACTTGCTCTAGATACTCACAATGAATTAGTAGACGACTTATTGTTTCCTCAATTTTTTGACATGGCACACACCTACTAGAACCATGCTTGTTCCTCTTCTAAATCACTTCCCAAGTTATTGCCTTAATCAATTTTTTGACATGGCACACACCTACTAGGACCATGCTTATTCCTCTTCTAAATCACTTCCAAAGTTAATGCCTTATTCAAGATAGTCAACCACATGAAAATTATTTCCTTCATGGGAGACCTGATCTTCCATGATGGTTGAATCCACCACCATTGAATGTTTTCAAATCTCTCCTCACCATTTTCATGTCTCTCCTCACCAAACATTGCTTTATAACCTAATTTAGGAGTATATAACCCTAGGGTAGGATTTTTGGTCCAAACTAAGGTGTCTTCTCCTTTTTTATTCCAACAAGACTACTCTTCAACCTTATTACATAATCTTCCCATTGTGCTCCTTCATTTCCTTCCAGCCCAATAAGGGCTACAATTTTCCATTCTTGGTGCCAAATAGTAGTCATTTTTAGATAAGCAACTTCAACAAGATTATAAATACCTTTATCGTGAAAGGTATCAACTAGATTTCTATACAACCTAAAACCATTCCCATACCCAACCCAAGTGCCTTCTTCTATCCTCGCACTCTTTTCATTCTCCACTTTCTATGCAAACCAACTACCTATCAAAGGGAATGCTAGGACCATTGCCTTTCATACAATGGAAGCATTTTGGGTAGGTTTATTTGGTTTCCTAATCCAGTGTAGAAGGGAATCATGTTCAATATATTTTTGCAATATCACCTAACTCCACATCCCCTTATTTGAATTTAACCTCCACGGACATTTAGATGCCAAACCCTCCCATAATTACAAATATTTTTAAGGCCCCATCCACTAGCTTCCTTGGGTTTTATTATGGACTTCCGCTTAAATAAAGGGATGCCTTCACTCTCCTCTTTTCTCACCCATAGAAATTTGAAACTTATCCTCCTAATTTTATCCAACACCCCTCTTGGAACAAGTGACAAAAGGTGCCAAAATTTTGGAATTGCCTCTAGTGCAACTTTAATTGAGACTAGCCTTCCACTTCTAGACAACCACTTGTTACACCATAACTTGATTTTTTTTCCAACATTGGCAATTAATTGTCTCCGATAATTGATCCCATAGTCATTAAACTTAATAAAAAAACCTAGGTACTTGAAACCATGTTGTAAATTAATCTATTGATAAGGAAAGATCTGAATAAAATCCCTAATTAGATCATTTTCCACCCCATAAAAGGAAATAAATAATTTTTGCATGTTAATTATCATGTTGGTGGATGAACAATACAAATCCAAAATTTCTTTAATCTCCTAGCTTCTCTTCTAAAACCATCATAAAACAATAGAACACCATCTTCAAAAAGCAAATGAGTCAAATTCAAAGTTCTTCCCAACTTATACCTTTCAGAGCTCTACTTCTTCTTGCATCCACAATGGCGCTACTGAGTCCCTTTGCTATAATTAGATACAAAAGTGGGGATAGAGAACAACCATGTTTGAGCCCTCAAGATGGTCTAAAAAACTCATAGGTTGATCTGTTAATCAATACAACATAAGACATTGATGTCAAACAACACATGATCCAATTTTCAAAGTGCACATCAAAACCAAGGTGAAACAAGATAAGCCGGTGATATAACCAATTTGCTCGATTATATGCTTTAGATAAATCCAAATTTAAGACCACAACTGAATGTATTTTAGTATAATAGTGTGCATTCCCTCTTGAGCCACACTAATAGCATCGTGAATTTGTCCATGTAAGAACCAAACTATTCTTTAGAGATTGAATTTGACAACAACTTTTTGACCCTTATAGCAATGATTTTTACTATAATCTTATATATGCAGTTGCACAAGGAGATAGGCCCAAAATCATCAAAGAAGACAAGGATATATGGAGTTGCACAAGGAGATAGGCCCAAAATCATCAAAAAAGACAAGGTTATATTTTTTAATGGATAAGGGCAATAAAGGTGGAGTTATATTAACAACCACCTTCCTCCCTTCTTGTTTGTCATTTTTTAAGAAATAAATAACACAATTAACCAACATGTACGTCGCTTGTCATTTTTTAAGTAAATAAACAACACAATTAACCAACATGTATGTCCAATGAAGTGTCAAAGATTGAATAGGCATGTTGCAAAGTCACTTCCAATGACTTCACAACATAAGACACATATGTCCAATGAGGTGTTAGAGATCAGATAGGTGTGTTGTAACGTCA
>SNQJ01S0039812.1:150931-163932 GCA_010110895.2 Picea sitchensis
TGGAGGTTATAAAAAACTACCTGACTAAGTTATAGTTGGGCCTGTCGAGCATTGATGTAAGATGACAGAAACCCTCCATTAATTCCACAGGTGGATGTTGAGTTTATTATACTCACATGGGGAGTATCCAACATTGGACAGGAGACATTGATTACCCCCCAACCTGTCCTCTCCTGCATTAATGAACCTTTACTCCCTTCAACTGTTTACTCTGCCATGATACGATTCTCGATCTGAGGTGGCAGCCCGTTGAGTGCTTGGGGGTGGTTTTGGTATGAACTCTGAGGTCAACTCACTCATGGGTGCGGCTGACAAGGAGTTGTGGGAGAATGAAGGGGTTTTCACCTCGGTGGATGAGTTGTGTAAGGATGCTACGGGATGCAACAACTTAAAGACTTTCTTAAAAGTTAATGCCTCGGTATCGACGTCCAGACTACATGTTGGAAAGAAGCTATCATTTCAAAATCCTTGTACCACTTTTCCTACATAGAGTTCTCCGCTGATAGTTATGAGTAGCGCTAATGGGAGCGGTATCACCCGGAAGTTTGGTGGGTTGGGTGCACAACATGTTGTAGGGTTAACAAAGTTTACTAGCTCTACACTGCCTCCAAACGATAAACCTGCAGTGGCTACGGGAGGTTGTAGTATTACTCAAAGGGGGTCAATGAAACGTGCAACAAAGGTCTGGAAAATGAAGAAAACGAAGAGGAGGATGCTTATGGGTGTTGATGTTGGCTTGGAGGAATCCTACAATATTTCCATGTGCGCTTTGGTGGGGAGGTATGCCCATCGATCGCGCTACAAGGGCTCTTTGGCTACATGGATGGAGAAAACCTGGGAACTAGTCCTAGGATATTCGTCGGAGGTATGGTACTTACCTAGAGGTTGGTTGGTTTTCGTCTTCAAAACTCCCGATGACAAAGAACTCATCCTTGGGCAGTTTTGGGGCTATGAGGGAGGGAGATTAATGCTCAAAAGGTGGCACATACACTTTGATCCTAACTCTGAGTATTTTAGTTTTCGTCATCTCCGGGTGCTTCTTTCGGGGATTCCTTTGCAACTATGGAACTCCATGGCTCTTGTGGAGATTGGCAATGTTCTGGGCCGCTTCATCAAGGTGGATTAAGAAGCCCTTATGTCTACTGATAAGTGCATGGCTAGAGTACTTGTTGAGGTCGACATGCATGTGGGGTTGCTTGAATCCTTGGAGATTGACTGGCAAGGACATCTTTTTGTTCAACAACTGGACTACTTAGGGGTACCTTTTCGATGTTCACTTTGCAGAAGCACTAGACATATACACAAATATTTTCACTCGGCTCAGGGGTTGTCGAACCCTGAGGAGGATTGGGAAGAATCGTCGAAGGACCATTACATGGAATTGGAGGAATCGCAGGACGTGCGAGATTTTTTTGCACCGAGTGAGGAGGATGAGGGGAGCTCACTTGCCACCTTTATTGCTAAGCTCAAGTCCTTGTGTCCATCTCTATATTTTTCTCCAAATTCCTAGGAGAGGGACCAATTGGATAGCTCTCACTCGTCGTTCAGGTTACCATAGTCAAGTCCACTTTTTGGGCTTTTCCCTTATTCTACTGTTTCGTTATCAACCTGGTATGTGGCTTTCGTGGAACCTTTCCACAAGCCTGTACAAATTTTTGAGTCTTTGTCTACTTGTCTTTTGACTAAAACCTTTGTGGATGCTAGTTGTTCGGGACGTCGATCACATGGGGAACAACTGGTTATCTCACACTTGTCCTCTCGGTTACCTCGGTCGAGCCATCACTTGGAGCTATACCTTGTAACCAATGATTCGCTACCATCCCGGTCAGTGACTTCTATGGAACCCAAACACATGCATGTAGACACTTCAGTACCTTTGTCGGCTTGTCCTCCAACTAATACTTATGTTGATGATTGCAGTCTGAGACAACGATCATCTAGTGACATAGCCAGTGACCCGGTTTTGGATTTTATGGTTAACACTCTGAACTCTCCTGTTATGGAGGTCATTGATCCTTTGCCTCTTCAGATGTACCTGGGTAATGAAGTTCATAAGGTTTCTAAGACTAGGGGTGCTCTTGGGGATTCTACTAGTAGTGGGGATCCCATTGGGGCGAATTTAGCATGGTCTCGTGGCCTCGGGTTGGAGCTTTCCCCAATAAAAACCAGGAGCACTTGCAAGAGGCTAGGAACCAACCTGTTGGCACAACTTCTGGATACATCTTTAGATCAGAGGGCGCTTAGAGGCATGAGATCCCTTGCACGGGAAAAATCATGATCCTCCTCTCCTTAAATATTAGAGGGGTTGGGGGACTCCTGAAAAAGGCCTCCATGAGAAGGCTTTTATCAAAAACTACGCTCGACATTATCTTATTACAAGAGACTTTAGTCTCCGAGGAAAAGGCTCGCTCATTGGTGACTTCTATAAGACCAGACTAGTTGGTTTGTGTGGTTAATGCTTTCGAGAAGTCAGGCAGACTACTAGTGGCCTGGGATCCAAAGGTTTTTATTTTAAGACCTTTCTTAAGTTGTGTTGGTATCTTGTTGACGGGGCTCTATGTTCTAGATCAACGAAGGATCAATTTTCTAAATGTTTCTGGAATATGTCTGGAGCGCAAGCTATTTTGGGAAAAGGTGGATGGCTCGGGTCTTCTAGCGAAAGGAGATTTAGTCATCGCCGGGGATTTAAATTTCACTACTTCTATAGCTGAAGTTTGGGGAGAGACAGTCGCACTTGATCTGCTGATACTTTTCTTCAAATATCTGTTCAGTAGAAACCACCTGATAGACATTATGCCAGCGGAGATTACTCCTACATGGAGAAATGGTAGATCTAGTGTGGAAGAAATTGTAAAAAGACTTGATAGATTTTTAGTTTCTGAGGATCTTATTACGACCTTTGATCGCTTCAGGACATGGGTGGAATTCCCCTATATATTTGATCATGCTCCCATTTTTTTACAATTGGGCAAGGGTTTTCCTACAGTTGCACACCCATTTAAATTCAATCACAATTGGTTGTGTGATGACAATTTTTTATCTTTGGTGAAAGAGGTTGGGGGTTCTTTACAGGTCGAAAGGGAGGAGGGGGCACAAGCCTATTTAGTTTGGAAACTAAAAACTCTCAAATCACATGTAAAGACTTGGTATAAAGAAAGGAGAATACAAGAAAAGCTTGTTCCGAAAACAATTAAAGATAATTTGGCTTCGCTACGCATAAGGAAGGCATAAAGTGCAGACAATCGAGAGTTAGATAACACTTGGAAGCGGAGCGTAAAAAGTTGTTAATTGCTTATGAGGAGCGTTGGAGACTAAAAATTCGAGCTATCTGGATCGAAAGTGGGGATAACAACACTAAGTTTTTTCACCATTTTGCTAACTATAGAAGAAACAAGTGATACATCTGGGAAATAAAGGATGAACAAGGCAGTGTACATACAGAGCAAGCGAACATAAAGGAATCGGTTTTAGGGTTTTTTCAAATCCTTTTTTCAGGACACGGGGCAAACTTCTATTATTGATAAGATAGAGCTGGTTAGACTGTTTCCCAAAATTGTACAGGAGAATGAGGTGGAAACCCTTGAGAGACATGTTACCTCAACGGAAGTACTTGATGTATTGAAAGGTTTTGGCAAGGACAAAAGCCCAAGGCCTGACGGTTGGACAATGGAGTTCTTTCTTTTCTTCTTTGATCTGGTTGGGCAGGATCTGCTTGATGTCGTGGAAGAATCTAGAGCTACTGGTGTATTCAATAAGGCGCTAAATTCGACCTTCATAGCGCTTATCCAAAAAGTAAATCGTCCATCAACCGTATGTGATTTTCAGTCGATAGCCTTGTGTAACTTGTGTTATAAGATCGTCTCTAAAATTATAGCCAGGAGAATACGACCAATTCTATCTCAAGTTCTATCTGAGGAACAATTAGGTTTCATCAAAGGGAGGCAGATCATTGATGTTATAGGCACTGCTCAAGAATGCTTGCACAAAATCAAGTTGAAAAAGCTACAAGCAGCTGTCCTTAAACTTGACTTAAAAAAGGAATATGATTGCGTTAATTGGGACTTCCTTTGACTTATTCTCATCCAAAGTGGTTTCAGTTTGGACACTACAAATTGGATTATGGGATGTGTCTCTTCGACGACTTTTGCTATTTTGATCAATGGTGAACCAATAAATTTCTTCTATGGAGGAAGAGGGCTCAGACAAGCTTGCCCGTTGTCACCCTTGCTATTCATTCTTGTAATGGAAGCCTTGAGTTTATCATTCAAAAAATCCCTTTCCGAAGGCAAGTTGACATGTGTAAAGGTTTCAAAACTCATAAAGATCCTACATCTTTTTTTTGTAGATGACATAATCATTATGTCCACTGCATCCTTGGGGGAATGGCAAGAGATTCATAGAATCCTGAAGAATTTTTGCAGAGCGTCGGGGCTTGTGATAAATGCCCAAAAGTCGACCTACCTCCATTATGGTTTAGCAGAAATCACACTGGAGCTATTTAAGTCTACCTTTCAGTATAGCTTTGTATCCCTCGTGGATGGTTTCAAGTACTTGGGATATCTCTTAAAATAAGATCGTTATAAAGCGGATGATTCGTATTGGCTCACTGAAAGATTTGAAAAAAGAATCAACCACTGGTGCAATCAGTGGCTCACCATTGGAGGTCGATTTGTACTCATTAAGGTTGTCTTGGAAGGCCAGCCAGTCTGTTGGCTAGCTTTATCAGATATTCTATCTCGGTGCTCGATAGGATGCACAAACTTGTTTTCTCTTTCCTTTGGACGGGGGGGAAACAAAAGCATAGATATCATCTTTGCAGATGGGAGTTATTAGCTCGACCAAAAAAATATGGGGTTGGGGGTTGAGAAATATCTTCAACTTTTATCACGCTCTGTTGACTAACACCATGTGGAGAGTTTTGATGACCGGAGGCATCTAGCATCGAGTTATCAAAGATAAATATTTACCCTTTGGTTCGGTTACTCGATGGTTGATATTGACACATTGTATGGTTCCTCAAGGTTCACAGACCTGGAGAACTCTTCAGAAGTCTATCCCGTTGCTCCTTCATTAGATCACTTGGAATCCGGGGTCAGGACATTCCATTATAATTTGAAAGGATCAGATTCTTGGAATGGGCAACAAATCTTTCTTATCAGTTGAGCTGCTACAGGCGCTAAGTCAAAACAATGTTCACTACCTATATCAAGTCGATAGAGATTTGTCCCAGTACTATATGTTCTACGTGGTATGACAACGGTGATCTAAATATTTTGGGTTTCTTGGCAATCGAATGGGAAGGATACATGAGAGCCTTGATCGAGACGGGGGTGCAACTATGGAATAGGCAGATATGTTGATCTGGACAGGTGGAGATTGTTGTGGGCAGATATTAGCAAAGAATGTTTATAATGCCTTAATGACTTTGCAGTGGTCGGTCATAACTGGTGGGTGGCGCAAACAAGTGTGGTCTTGGCACTGCACTCTTAAATTAAAGCTATTTTTCTGGTTAGTGGCGGAATCCAGAGTTCTTACATGGGATAATATCCAACATAGAGGCTACGTGGGACTTGGCATATGTCAATTGTGCAGGCTTTCGGGTGAGTCGAAAAATCAAATTTTTGTACAATGTTCCTTCACCTCTCGGGTGTGGGAATTTTTAAAAAGGAGACATCCTTCCTCTTATGGGTGGTGCAAATCCTCCTTTCTATTTTTTATGAATTGTTGGTATGCTCAGAACCGCTCGACCCCAACACTACCTGTTTAAATCTTCTGGTACATATGGCTAGAAAGGAACTCAGTCATTTTCCAATCCCATATTTCATCATATCAAAGGGTGATTCACTTATCTCTAGCCGCTCTGGATGCCAATAAGAAACATATACATTATCCCATTCTGGGAGTTCATAAAGAGGTGTTGACAGGTCAAAAGATCATAGGTTGGTTTGATGGGGCTTCACAACAAAATAGTACATATAGTGGAGCGGGTGGATTAATTATGATAAAGGAACAAACCTTTTACAAATGGATGATAAACTGTGGAGCTAGATCTAGCACTAGAGTTGAACTAATGGGGGTATGGGCATTACTAACTTTAGCTTCTCGCCTCTTTATTTATGAGATCCAAGTCCGTGGAGATTCTAGAATTGTCATTGAATGTTTAAAAGGAAAGGGATCGCTACAGGTGGTTACCCTGGAGAGCTGGAAGGAAAGAATTGCAGACCTTATTAATCATTTCAGGGACATCACTTTTGACCATGTTTACAGGGAAGACAATCAAGAGGCAGATTACCTTTCAAAGTGAGTGCTTATGAAGCTTCCAGGATCTATAGCTTACTACTTATGTGAAGAAGGGCACAAGGGCTCAACTATGCACTTAAGTTTAGATTAATGCTTGAGCGCTTTCGCTCCATTGTCAAATGGCGGTGTAGTATCTTGGGAATGTTTTTATAATTTGGGGACCTTTATAGCATTTGGCATAGCTGGAGAGTATGTTATGGGATTGGATATTAGACAATATGATAATGTTTTGTATATTTTTGTTTTTACACATGACAACCAATGATTACCTATCATTTGGCATAAAAGACTAATTATGTACACTTTTATATTTTTATTGAATATAAACAAAAAAAAATTGTAGGAAAAAAAAAGATTTAAAAAAATAAATACATTTAAATATTATAATGGGACCCATGCCATTACCAAAAGGGTTCAAAGTGAAGTAAGAAAAAGGCTATTATATTGAAAAAATAAGAAAAGGCATACTTATAAACCCTTCTATATAAATTAAAAAAAGGGGAGTATTATAAAAATAATATTGAAGTTATAAATGACAATCACAAAAGTTAAAAGGACATTGAAGAAGTGCATCACTTATTAGTCCCTGCCAAAGGCTTGGGACTATAGCAATGAGTTGCCCTTTGACTATGTATTAGTTTATTGTTGACTTTAAATTTATGTGCTATGCACAATGTGTAACTTTGGAAATCAATATATGTATTTTTTTTAATAATAAAAAAAATATTTTTCTAAAATTTAATTGGCTAATATCTTTGAAGTGTTATTGCAGACTTCACGTCATTTAATATATAAAATTAATTACACAATTTAATGAATTGACAGATTGACAAGAAATAAAGGAACATGTTATTTACTTGTATTTATTAAAACCTTGCAATTACTTCATGACACAGTTCTCAATTTGCTAAAACAAATCAAGTCCAGTTTCTGTTTTCCACAGTGGTCGCTTGCTTTAATTACTCCAATGATCTTCATCCGTTATGATTATAGTTGGTCAGATTTTTGAAGCTTGTGTTTGTAGTTGATGGATTGAAGTCTTCGATAACACAGACTCGATAAATGTGATGAATTGATGAGAATTCTTTGAACTTGTGACTAGTTTATGTTGAGTTTTGTTTTATGTAACTCGTTTTTTTATTCAAACAACAATATGATGTGGCATTTTTTTACCTTTCATATTTTTATTTTCTTCAAAAAATATGACTTGGTATTTCTTCAAATAATATGACAGTTCTTTTTCTTTTTTATCTTGATATATGGGTCTATCTTTCTTCTAATTTTTCTTAATACAAAGTAATTTTTTTTTTTCAACGAAATTTGATTTTTAAATGGTCAAAGACTGGTTGGTGGTCAAGACTAGATTAGAGAAACTTTGAAACGATGGGGTTGGCCAAACTTCGGATCGAGACAAGCACAAGCAATCCAAAATATATGGAATATAGTAATCAAATCTATAAGGACAAATATAATGTTTAATAAATTTATTTTTAGTTTTCTAAATTTTATTTTTTATTTTCAAGAAATAGCAAATTTTTTAAATCACATTTTTAATGTATAAATAGATTTAATTTGATGAAAATTTATAGCATTTTTAACAACTCATATCTATTGAAATTAGTAAAAATCATTAAATATTTTAAATGTTAACATTCACATAATACTAGCTTAACTTAAAAACAATAATTTTATTAATTAAAAAATTATAATATTAATAAAAATAATTCAATTTTATTTTAATTTGTTTAATAAATTAATAAATAATTTGTTTAAACTGTTCATGATTTAAAATAAATTAAACTACATAAATAATATTTTTATTACTGAACAACCAACACAATTAGTCAACAAATTTAATTGTTATATTATGTTATACCGTGCTCAACAACCAACAAAATTGAAGTGCGAAACCAACTTTGATATGACACTGACACGAAGGATGAGGTTAAGTATGCTATCTGTGCGTTTAAAATTTTAAAAGAAATGGGTAGCCAACATTTTATCTATATGCTAAAAGGTTTAAGTAATGCAATATTGTATTAGAATATATGTTAAAATACAATGTAGGTAATGTAGTTTGTATTATCTAGATTCAAATTTTAATTTGTTATTTTAAGAAAATGAGGTAAAAACTTAAATTCTAAGAGTCAATATTTTTACACACTAAAATTTTAATAATTTTTTACTTACTAAAAATTTTTAATCATTCAATTTCAATAGTTTTACACTTACTAATATTTTTTTTTTTTTTCTCACTATAATTTTATTTAAATTTACATATCATGATTTTTAAACATTTAAATCATATTTTATAATACAAGAAACATTGAAATGTTTTATGTTTTTCAATTATTACAAATACAACTAATAATATAAAAAATATTAAAATGTTTTATTTTTTTTATTTAGTTTTACAGATTATATAATTTAGTCTTATTTTAGTTTTAAATCATTATTTTATAAATTTTCAAATCTAATTAATAATATAAAAAACATTAAAAAGTTTTACCTTTCTTTATTTAGTTTTATAATTTATATAATTTAATCTTATTTAGTTTTAAATCATTATTATTATGAATTTTCAAATCCACCAAAGGCAGGGACTACGTTGCCTTGCAACACTTGTTATAAAAAAAATGTGGTAAGCTTTAAATAAGGATTTAGAGTGAAAATGAAGAAAAAAATATTTAAGGAAATAAGTGGTAAAAGTAATATAGAGTTTTTTTTTTTAAATTCATGAAGCAATATTAAATTATCTTCATTAAAATACAAATATACAAAGCTTTAAAAAGAGATTATAAGGAACTTTTATTTTCAAGAAGTTATTGAAGAATTTTGTATAAGGGTTATTAAAGAAGAAAAAAATGATATATAAGTTTAGTATTCAAAGTATCATTTATCGCAAGATTTTGACGAAAGTAAAATGGAGTTTAGTAATGAGAAATGGAGAATCCCTAAAATTTCAGGGAACTCAGCTTCAGTGCTACTTAGAGTCAAAGGGACACTTGGAGGGAAAAATATCACTATTTCTATTGCACCTAGTAGATGTAATAATTATATTAGTATTGAATTTGCTAACCAGTAATAGTGATTCCAGAGTCAAATATAATAGAAAAACTATAGTTTCTTAATGAGAAACAATATGACATAATCAATTTACAACTGAATATTGGGGATTATACCTTTGTATTGCAATTCATTATCGGATTTTTATGGAGCGATGAGGGTGACATACTTATGGGTTCACCCTAGATGGAAACACTGGGGTCTTTCATCTTAAACATGAAGAATAAGTTTTTGACATTCTCATATAAGAAGAAAAAGATAACATTACAAGACACTACATTGGTGCCATATTCAGTAACACCAGAAGAATTTAAAGATATCTCAAAAGTAATACTTCAAGAAAATAAAAAAATCAATGCAAAATATGCAAAAATAAATTGATAAAATTATTGTTATTTTTCTTTAAACTCAACAAATTAATTTATGTTCTCAATAGATTTTTATACCCAAAAAAGAACAACAACAAATTCTAAATTTGATCTATAAACAGAAATATTATTGAGCTATAATAACCTTGCAATGCACAACAGAAATAATAGAAACCAATCACACAAATTCAACACCAGAAAATTTACCCTGGAAATCCCAACTCTAGGGAAAACCAACAAACGAGGGTTTATTATTTTGCTTCAAAAGATCCAAAAAATTGAATACAATGATGTCAAACCTGGAACTCACCCAATAAATAATTATGCTTGAATCTAGGTTGATCTAGGCCTGAAGCTCAACCTCCCTAGTTGAGTCTCGGACTCCATGCCTCACAACTCTGCTAACAGTGGTTGTAAGTGTGGTTGTGGGTGTTATACAACTCCACGATTTGGCTTCGTCTGGGTTGGGTAGGTTGCAACCTAACCCTCTCTCCCTCTAGGTTGCAACAACAACCTCTGCTTGACCCTCCACACCCTTCTCTCGGCCCCTTTCAGCAGATACGACCCTCTCGACCTCCACAAACTAGAAACTCAGCCCCTGTAGCAGACTCGACCCTCACGACTGAAGGGACTCAACCCCTCTCACACGCCTAGCCTCACAGCTTTCCTGGAAATGAAGGTTGATTTCCTTCCAATTTCCAACTCAGCCTCTACAAGAAACCCTCCTCACTTTTGATTTGCAATTATAAACCCTCTGGTGCCACACTCACTCAATGAGTTGACATCTCTCCTCAAGCCACCCCCTCTGCATATAAATCTCCAGCTAAGTGATTTGATGGTGGAGATTAAATCCCCAACATGTCAAATCAATGGCTACAATATAATCTGAAACTAACTTTGACTTTTGGATAAGATCAAAGAAGCTTCTCACATAGAGTTAACTAATAATGATTAATAATTCACATTTCCTAAGTTTAGACTTAGGAAATATTTAAATGATCATTAATCAAATTAATTAATCCCATTTTCCTAAATTAGACTTAGAAAAAATTTAAATGACTTGGAGAAACATTAATCCATGTGTCTTTGACTTGCATGACACCTTGTCTAAGCCAAGACACATGTCCTCGCTAAAATATTTCAACACACCCTCTTAGTGAGGAAGGTGTTCTCCACTATTCCCATCTTTTCCCTGGAGTAAACAAACTTTCCTTTGATCAAGGCCTTGGTGAGAATATCTGCCACCTACTCATCTATAGACACATATTGTAGCTGAAATGCATGCCTATGTACACAATCTCAAATGAAGTGATACATGATGTTGATGTGCTTTGACCTATCGTGAAACACTATATTCTCAAAGAGGTTTATGCAACTCTGATTATCACAATTAATGATGGTTGACTCTAGCTCCTGATTGAACAATGCCACTAGCAGTTTTTGAAGCCATACAACCTCACATGTTGTTATGCTCGCTACCATGTATTATGCTTATGTGAAACTCAATGCAACAGACTTATGCTTCCTTATGAACCATGAGACAAACTCCGATCCCAAGCTAAAACAACACCCTGAAATGTTTTTCTTGTCCACTCCATTGCCTTCCTAGTCTGAATCTATATAGCTCATCACCTTCATTCCATCACCCTGAGCATACCTCAAACCATACTCAATTGTGCCACGTAGGTACCTCAATATATGTTTTGTTGTTGTCCAATGTTCTCTCCTTGGTTCAACCATGGACTGATTAAGAGTATTTACAACAAAACAAATGTACCATAGTTACCGACTTAATGAGAATTGTGACCTCAAAACGAGAACTCTGGCAAAAAAAACCCATATTTTTGCATAAAAAACATCAAAATCAACCCCCATATCAAAAAGTGGTGCTACCAGTAGCACCATTTTTTAAAAAGGGGTCAAAATTACAACATTTTTCAAACATGGACTTCAAA
The DNA here is from genome assembly GCA_010110895.2 of Picea sitchensis. Lineage (NCBI taxonomy): Eukaryota > Viridiplantae > Streptophyta > Pinopsida > Pinales > Pinaceae > Picea > Picea sitchensis. Next base: position 162,621 of record SNQJ01S0039812.1, read on the forward strand.
ACTTAGACAATAGCTCATAAAAACCTTAAAATTAACACCTAAATACAAATAAGATGTCTTTGAATTTTTTTTTCTTTTCAAAACGTTAAATTTTGAGATTATTTGAAATCGTATTTTTATCACTTAGTACCATTAAAACCAAAACCTCAAAATTAACCATCAAATTGAAAAGTATTGCTACCAGTAGCACCCATTCTAAAATCGGGGTATGAAAACGACACATTTTTATAATGTGGTAAAAGAACTCGTAAACAAATTCATAAAATAAATTCTTAAATGTTTACTTTTTAAATGTTATTATCACGTAAAACACAAGGTAAAACATAATGCCATGAAAATATCACAATATACTTTAAAAATTCAACGTCACTTTTTAATAATTTTTTATTTTTAATAATAAAATGACCATATTCAAAACATATGAGCTAAGAAACTTTATGAGCTAANCGTAAAACACAAGGTAAAACATAATGCCATGAAAATATCACAATATACTTTAAAAATTCAACGTCACTTTTTAATAATTTTTTATTTTTAATAATAAAATGACCATATTCAAAACATATGAGCTAAGAAACTTTATGAGCTAACAAAATTGTGAAAAACAAAAAAAATAAATAAAAAGAAATGAAAAAAATTTAAAATTTCCCCGAAAAACAATAATTAAAAAAACAAAAAATATATTTTTTTTGTTAAAAAGAAGAGAAAAAATCCCTTCAAACTTAAAAAAAGAAAAAAAAAATTAAAAAAAAAAAATTGAAAAATAATCAAAATTCAATAAAATATTAAAAAAATAAACATCTAAAATATAAAAAAATAAACAAAAACACTAATATTACATAAACTACAGTTTTATTTAAATGTTTTTTTGATAATATGTTAATAATGTAAAAATATAACATATTATATTATAACATTGTTAACACTAATATTACCTAAAATACAAATTTATTTAAGTACTTTTTTTATATAATATGTTAATAATGTAAGATTGTTATAATATAACAATGCTATATTATAACATTCTTAACACTAATATTACTTAAACTATAAATTTATTTAAATGTTTTTTTTATATATATAATATGTTAATAATATTATAATATAACAATAAATTTATTTAAATGTTTCTTTTGATAATTTGTTAATAAAGTTATAATATAATAATATAACATTGTAACAATATTATAATATAACATTTGTTATATGTTATAATATAACAATGTTATATTATAACATTGTTATAGTATAACAATGTTATATTATAATATTGTTAACACTAATATTTTTTTTTTTTTTAAAGTAAAAGTGG
>SNQJ01S0039813.1:0-46269 GCA_010110895.2 Picea sitchensis
GAAGTCTTCCTTGAACAAAGGAAGTACACCTTGAAGATTATGAAGATATTTTAGGGTACATAAGGGAGAAATGGTTGAGGGTTATGTTCCTTCATGTTCATAGGAAATAACCATTCATTTAAATACCCTAGTGGAGGGAAGTTAAAGGAGGCAAAGGAGGGTAGCTTGGTTTGGTGGAAGAAATGCATTCCTTGCAAAGAGGGAGTGTAGTTATTTTTGTTTACTCCAAACTTGTCATCCATTCTCATTCAACTATATGGGCACTTAATGAATAGACAAGATGTAATTGAGTTGATTTATCATGTTTAAATTTCATTTCCATACCTATTTATGGACCCTAGGTTAGGGATGGGACTTTACCTTTATTGTAACTCACTCCTTCTCTTACTATATATATAAAATGGAGGCACACATTGAAGCAATGTGTGCCTCCATTCTATATAGTAAGAATATAGAGGAGAAACTATGAGAGAATGTAACCACTTGTTTCTTATTCTTCATTTGGGTTGATGTAGATTTTGGAGAATGAAGAGAATCTAGGGTTCAATAGCATGGGGTTCCCTAGTTGTTGTTCATTATGCTTATGAGAAGCTTCAATTGTGAAATGATTTTCATTATTTTGGTTTAATATATATTATATATATTATATATTATATATAAAATATATAATATATATATATATATATATGCTCATATATATATATATATATATATATATATAATATATAATATATAATATATATATTATATATTATATATATAATACATATTATATATTATATATTAAAAATGAAATTTTAAAACCAAAAAAGAAATTTAAACATTAGGTTCAAAATCATGACACCCTTTCTAAAGGGCACAATACCACCGGTCCACCGGACATTATCCTCCACCTGAGTCCATGCGTATCACTCCACATTCCATGCCACCACATTCTGGCCACCACATTCCATGCATGCACACCACCCAGTCGATACATTATCCCACTCCCGCATACGGAGGAGTTGGAGCAGCGGGTTCACGATTTGGAGGAGACGAATTTGGAGGGATGCAAGAAGAAGGAGGGGCACATGTTCTGAGGCTAGGGCACCGCGATTTAGGAGGAGGAGGAACACATTTTGCCTTAGGAGGGAGGCAGCGGGAGAAATGGTATGACCTCTTTCTCCTATCTCTTGACTTCATGACCTCTTTCCCTTGATTTCAATGTCATCTAAACACAACATTTATCATATCCATCGAGACTTTTAGAAATATTTGGAAGGGAATAGAAGTGAAATAAAGGGAGAAAGACTCTTTTTGCCAAACAAAAAATTCAAGCCAAAATGTCAAAACAATCATGCCACCCATTTTCATTGAGACGTTGTATGAATGTGACCAGGATAATTATGGAATTGACTAAATATCCATGTGATATGTGATAGAATATATATTATTGATAGAGTTCATCATGACCAAGGCCTCCACTCTATTGAATTGAAAATGTTAACTAAATTAGAGGGCCTAGGTTGGGCTCTAAGACTTAACTAAACTTGAAGCCTCAATTGGGTGCATGTTTATCTCTATGTACTGTAAAAATCAAACTGCATTGTGGCAAAGCCAAATTGCAAAACAATATAAGGTTATATTCACATGACACCAATTCTTGGCTTCAAGACTTATGCTCTTGATGTAGTTCTCAGTGCCAAATTCTTCTTCACTATTATTTAGTGAACATGATAGGATGATTATGTTTACAATGCTTTATTTCCGGATCAATTACCTCACATATACATGTATTGTGAGATAATTGATCAATTTAATAGAGTGGAGGCCAAGCTAGGCTTTAAATCAAAGTTCCAATTCAAGGCTTTTCTCATCTATACATATAATGTACTTGTATAACTTTCTCTCAAAATGTGTAGAACTCAACCCAATGCATTTGCAATTGGTAAGCATTCCACAACAACCAACTAAATTTTTAGTTTGGTCTATGTAGTGGTATTCAATGGACTCTTATCTCAACCAAAATGTAATGAGAATGTAAATATGTGTTTGGAACTAAGTTTTATTGGCCAATCACTAAATATGGTCAAAAAAATAGTTTTATACAACCCTTTAATTCTCATAATATTTCTCAAGACCAAAATGCCAATGATAATATTAACTTCCAATGATAGCTTATCCTTTGATAGTTATTCTATGCAAGTTTTGATGCAAATTGAACTCAACTCAATGGCCATTCAATTTCCTTGATATAATCCCACCTCATCTCCTCTCATTCTGTGCGTACAAATTGTAGGTTCAATGTGTGTCAATCTATGGAATAATAGAGCACATGAATTGATCTCCCATGTAATCCAACTCTAGTGATAATTTTCCAATTCAACCTCACATTAGCCCGAGGTTTTAACCAATACCTATGTCCACAATCCTACTATTTATTGTAGGAATTAACAACATATGAGGTTTTAATTTACTACTCAGCATTTTGAGTAAGATAACAAAATGATCAACAAAATGGTTGAGTGAATTAATGTTGCATAGGATTGATTTATCAAATTAAATTGTTGGTTGTAGGTTGATTTAATAAAACAAAATATGTCTATAGGAAATCCCTCAATGTAGAGTCAAGGGTAATAGTGAAATGACCCACCAAGTAGAGTCAAGGGTAGTAGTGAAATGACCCATTTGCTACCTCGAGGTCATTGAACTCTATGCATCGATCTTCGGTACATCTCCACGAAGGGGTTCTTTTGAAATATTACAGGTAGCAAATGGGATGGGGTCACCTTGGTGGTTTCCATTAGCCTGCTATCCTATTTGATAGTGATACTAACTTCCTATGATTTTATCATTCCTTGGACATCTTATCCTCTTTGAGTTGGAAATGTTGTGAGGAATTTATCTCTATTAATATGCACTCCCCACACTCTTCTCTTGGATATGCAGTTTTTGGGAGTTGAAGCTATGGATGAAGTTGCAAACATTTCAATTCCCAATGCCCACTCAACTTGTATTGGTGGAAAAAGTACTTATTTCTTCTACAAGTATTGTTTGACATACTCCTCTCCATGTTCCTTTGAGTTCATTTTTGGTTTGGGGAAGTCTTCTTGACATTCCTCCTTTTAAATAAACATATCTTGTGTCACATGGTTTTATTTTTCCCAACAAGATGCCACCTGATGGTATTTCTTCCCACATAATGAACATACCTTTTATTACCGATAGTTAGTAGTGCTATGGCCTTTTCTTCCCATAGTAGTGACAAACAAGGATGTATTGTTTGATGCAAACCTTTTAGTCTTATTCTCCTTCTTGCCTCTATCGATTGGATTTCTTCTTCTTTTGAGTCACGGTAAAGGATAAGTGTTTGAGCTCTTCTCATCACTACCTTCTTTGATCCACCACCAAAAGAAGGACGAGGTAGTAGTGGGATACCACCTTCATCAACTAAAACTTTTTCTGTTGATGACCGGGCCAATTATTCTACATCCTTTGGCTTCACAAATGTGATCTTATTGTTTGTGGAATTTTCATTTCCACCATTGAAACCTAGGTCTTTGTAATATCCCATTATCAACCCTTTGAACTTGATCTTGCTATATTGTAATTATGTTTTCATTACTATGATTTTCTTCATGTTGTAATGTAAACTTAACATGTGATTTTAGATACATATAAACATGATCAATTTGAATTTAATGAAAGGTTCCAAAGCTTATTGGTCGGAGAAAACACTGATGGAGCTATGATTCCACCAGATGGGAAATGTAAAGGGGTTTAAGTGGGGAATTGACCTATGTATCATGGTCCCTACTATATCCTATGTACAATCTCTTTCATGTGATTGTCATAGAAAGGTTCTATCCTAACTTAGCGGAGTTGCAGAGCTATTAGATCATAATATTGCTTCATGAGAACTCAACACATCCGATTGCCTGGCATGCTTTTTCTCCTTGAATTTTGTGTTGTTACTCCACTCTTTGTTACTCACTATTACTCTGTTGCAACTCGTTATAACTCTCTGCAACACTTTATGTAACTCTGTTGCAACTCACTATAACTTACTCCACTTGCTCTTACTCACTATTACTCTACTGCAACACTATGCTGTATCTGTACTTTCTCCTTCAAATTTTGTGTTGTTACTCCACTTGTTGTTACTCAATATTACTCTGCTACAACTCATTATAAATTTGCTGCAACACTTTCTATAACTTTACTGCAACTCACTATAACTATACTATGCATTAACTATCTTGTAATTGTACTTTCTCCTTCCAAATTTTGTGTTGTTACTCCACTTCTTTGTTACTCACTATTACTCTATTGCAACTCACTATAACTCTGCAACACTTTACGTAACTGTTGCAACTCACTATAACTATGTTGTAACTTTCTTGCTTTGCAACTTACTATCGTAGTGTACTTTCTCCTTGAATTTTGTGTTGTTGCTCACTTTTTGTTACTCACTATTACTTTGCTGCAAATCGCTATAACTCTGATATCCCTCATACTACGCATCAATGTTTTGGTCTAGGTTGAATGTTATGGCTCTCTAAATTTGTCATTTTTACCGGATTTGTGCACTTTTGTGACTGGAACAATCAACCATGGAGACCAAATTCGTCATATTTAGTAGAAAATATATCAATAACTAAGAAAAACTTTGTAGTAGGTGTAGATAATAATCATGCTTATGACTACATAGAAACTTTCATATTGGTAAATTGATGTTCTTGTCAATTTCTACATCAATTGATAATTTTCAACATTGCCCTTTTGCACTTTCTCCGAGACTTGGAATTTTTTTATCCGAAATGGCTCTCTCAAATGGAGCAAAACTAGAAAGTCTTCAATACAACAAAGTCATCTGAATTATCGGGGAAACAAAATGTTGACTAGTATATTTTTTCTAGTTTGGTGATATTAGGTCCCTTTTTATCCATCAAATATCCCAAAATCCCCAAAAATACTCTTGGAATAAAGGATTTTGGCATGTTTATTCATCTCCATTCCAACCCCTTTGGGATTTGGTCAAATGCTTCATTGGTTTTGTTTATGTCTACTCTTGTTAATTTTAACATCAACATGGCTTCTATTTTTTAGTACCACCTTGTTCATTAAAACCACTCAATTCCATTTTATGGAATTCTAGAGATAAATAAGCAAGTGAACGCTCACAAATTTTTGTTCCTTCTCACTAAAACATACCCATAAACCAGTTCAATCCTTATACTGACCCAATTCGGCGTTTTATTCAACAATTATTCTCTGGATTTCACCCAAAACTAAGGATTTTCTCCCAATTTCAAGTGCTCCCAACCTTACACAAGTCGAACCCTGTAACTGTGAATTTATAAAATTCATAGCTTCGTGTGCTTGAATAAAAATCCAATTTTAAGAATTAAACAACCATTCCCACACTCACTATATTCATAACTTTTCCACAATTATACACCTTAAGGAACTTCCTTTAATGTTACATCTTGAATTATCCTTCTAGGAGGAAATCACAATCCATGTCTTGATAGAGGAACAAATGATTGCAATAAATATGGGTAGTGTTCAAATTGATGGTTTGAGAAGAGAGTTTGAGGGAATACCTTCAAATGAAGAAATCTTGGCCATTGCCATTGATTTAGCTTTTCAATAAGCCGTGGTCTCAAAGAAAGATAAAATCCATGATGTTTCTAAAGCAACACAACCAGGATTGTAAATGGAAGTGGTGAAATGTCAGCTCATCCACCTATGGGCATCTTAGATCTAGCATAACAATAGTCCCAATCCATGTTGAACTTTAGCCACCAGATTCATAATGGTCAGTAAAGGAAATAATTGGGAATTATGATGGTGTCTCAAGTGGCCACCACCATACCATTGTTCCATGTTTGGAATTTTATTTCATTTAGGTTGATTTTATCCTCAAACATTTAGAACTTCCAAGATGAAACACTATGGACACTAAATCCCCATTCACAAGAGAGGTGATGTTGCATACCATTGGGGGGATTCCAATGTGACATAGAAAAGGCTACTAAAACGTAACCATATCATAGAGGTTAGCCCAAACCTAGGTTTTCTACATTGCATTCACAAAATCATTCATAACATACTTACACTAGTTGAGTCACGGTGCTCTACGTGCATCTGGTATATTAGAAGCTCCCTAGGTGCACCTAAAATTAGCCTTACAGAAGCCTTTTGGTTTTCTTGTTGCTATAGTACACCAAGGGTATGGCCTATCCTCCTTAGTTGGTGCCATTAAATATTTGATAGAGTATTATTGTTGTAAAACTCATGTATATCAAATTATCTATAGTGATTAACACTCCCTTGTTTGGACCCTACAAACCTTAACATCTACAAAGTAGGAAACTCATTGGCCACTTTTAAACTTTTCCCAACATCCTTGAACTTAACTCCATTGGAAACAATAAAACATCACCCATCATGCAAATTCAAACTTTGTGCCATTCACCCTCTTATAGTTGTTCGAGACATTTATGGACTAGGTCATTAGGCCTCTTCCAATATTTGGACCATGTTTGAACATTAGGGCCAAATTTAGCTTCAACCCATTCTTGAACTTTGGGCCATTACAAATCCATCCTACCACTTTTTAAACTTCATCTAATAACAATACTTTGAGCGTAAGCCCCTTGAGCATTGTGAAACAAGGATAATGGGCCACTTCGTTATGGGGGCATTGAGCCATTTCAAAGATTGGGCTTCTTATGAACTTTTTCAAAACTTAATAGGAAGGCCATGATTTCTTTACTTGGACACGCAGCTTTTCGCAACTTTTGCTTATGCAACATGCAACTTTATGCAACATGCAGCTTTATGCAACAATGCAACTTTCTTCCCTAACAATCCTCTAAGAAGATTTAAATGGGACCTAAAACCTTATGTAAACATACCAATGGTTCCAAATGCAATATATTGCAACTATATTCTCAAATATAGGTGAGTGGTCAAATGCAACTATATTGCAACTTATGCAATATATTGCAGCTTATGCAACTTAATGCTACTATATTGCAATAATTTAGGTATGAAACTATATGCAACTATGCAACTATGCAACTATGCAACTTACATAGCTTTATGCAACTATATTGCAACTATATGCAACTAGGTGTGTAATTTCAACTTTATGCAACTTTATGGCGGATAGGTGTGGCAATTTCCAACTTTATGCAGCTAAATGAAACTATATGCAAGTACGTGTTGAAAGTGAAGGGCGATGTTGTAACTATATTGCAACTTATGTGACTATATGCAACTATATGAAACTTATGCAACTATATTACAACTTATGCAATATAATGCAACTTATGCAACTATAATGCAACAATCATAAGAAGATTTAAATAGGACCTAAAAATCTTATGTAAATGTACCAATGGTTCCAAAATGTAAACTATATTGCAACTATATTCTCAAATGTTGGTGGTGGTCAAATGCAACTATATTGCAACTTATGAAACTATATATGCAACTATGCAACTATATTGCAACAATTTAGGTATGCAACTATGCAACTATGCAACTATACAACATGCAACTTGTCCTTCAGCAACTTTATGGGACATGCAACTGCATGACTTTATGCAACTATATTGCAACTACCAAAAAATGTATATTGGCACGGTAACTTATCTTCTTGTTTCAATGAGTGTAGGTACCACTATATAGGTATTTTTCGGATCTATATTCCTCAAGTGATGATCAAGATGATCAAGATATAGTAAGAGAGTTTGAAAGTGAGGCGTGTTGTACTAGATCTGAGTTCTAGATCAACTAGGTTGGAAAGATGGAAAAGATTTTTGTGCCAGCCACAATTTTTATTAGCCGTGCGGAGGGTCGTGTAATTATGATCTTGAGAGCATAGGTGACAGTGAGTTTCCCTTGAGGTATAAACATCTACCTCAATGATGGGCACCTAAGGAGATAACTAAAGTGGACACATATTTCTTCATCGGTGGGAGGATGCATCGCTTTGCTCCTTAATCCTTACATGGATTAGGGTTATTTTCCATGGATAACATAAGGTTGGCTATGGAATTGTAAGCCAATTTATGGAGTATGTAGAACCATTATACAAATACAATCCTTGGTTGATGTTGATTACGATATGCATATGATAAGTATGCAGAGATACGGAGTTTCCATAAATTATATACAACTACTAGATAACAATCAAAATAAAGGGGCAACTATGTATGATGGAAGCCATAGCTGGAAACATTGTGGGCTTTATAAATAGTACACGACTAGTGGCAACAACTAAGAAACCAAATTGCATATTTGAGGCATGTGGAAGGAAATGTTATGTTGTATGTGCAACAAAACAATAGTTCTAGGTGAAGAGTTATTGATGCGATTACAACTTAAATTGAATAGATGGAAAGGGTGACCGTGTAAAGGCACCCTTAAGCCTCAATGAGTAAATGTTAAATACAGTGAAACATTATGACTACAACAACTAAATTTCATTATTTTTATTTTTTACATTATTACTGCAATATTTCATTTTCTTAATGTTGGAATTGAATTTCAACTTTTATTGATTGATTTATTGTCAACATCTGTCCAGGGTGAAAATGTCCGAGTTTCACCCAATACATATCTCCAGGGTGACCATGTAGGGCACCTGATTGCCTCAACAGTGGAAATGTTAAATCTGGTAACAACATGACTACAACAACTAAATTTCTGAAATTTCATTTTTTTTTTTTTTTTTGATATTACTCCAATATTTCATTTTTTAAATGTGCAATGTGAATTTCATAACTTTGGTTGATTGATTTATTGTCAACTTCTTTCGGGGTGAACATGTCAGAGTTTCACCTGATACACATCTCTCTAGAGGTGACCATGGAAAGGCACCCATAGTGCCTCACCGGTAAATTTTAAATACGGTAACAACTTATGACTACAACAACTAAATTTCTGAAATTTCATTATTTGTTTTACGATATTACTCCAATATTTCATTTTAGAAGTGTTACCAGTTGAATTTCATAACTTTGTTGGGGATTGATTTGGGTGTCAACTTAAATCGGGGTGAACATGTCCAGGAGTTTCACCCATTACATCTCTCAAGGTGACCATGGAAAGGCACATGATTACCTCACCGGGTAAATGTTAAGAAAATAGGTAACAACTTATGACTACAATGACTAAATTTATGAAATTTTTGTTATTGTTTTTCGATAATGCGCAATATTTCATTTTTTAATAATGTCGGAGGTGAATTTCATAACTTTTTGATTGATTTATTGTGTAAACATGGGTCGAGGCTCCCACGGAGGATATTGATGAGGAATGAAATATTTTATTCGACAAAACCAATGACAACTGTAACGAAGGCCTTGAAGGCTAATATGGAATATCTAGGTTTGATTAATAAAAGACCCACGACCGCAGGAGGGCGGGGCAAGAATTGTAGAGCTACAAACTACAATAACTAATTATGGGGTAAGTGGCATCTTGACATATTTTTATTAGCTATGAATATTTCATATCCGTTTAGTTTTATATTTTGTATATGATCACGATAAAGAAAAGTTTTCTATTTGTAGGAGTTTTTAAACCAAGTGCGTGGGGAACTTGTCGATCACCAAGCTGCTTATAGGTAGCGGTGAGGGTCTAATGTCTACAAAAAAAAGGTCGACATAGCAAAGTGCAAGTGAGGATTTTTAAGCCTCCCGAGGTTCCCCTAGAATCCATTAATGAGGGTGATTTTTGATGACATGACATTCATGTCGGAGCAAGATAAGACGGAGCATAGGACTCCACATGATGACTTCAAAGAGGAACATAGTGTAGGTGCACATGATACTATTACGCATGGAGCATAACGAATTAAAAACACCAGATCACTAGATGCCACCTTCACGGTGGATGGCGCATGTGTTTTGATAAAGATTTAGAATATTGCGATTAATTGTCCCATTAATTGATTCATTATTTTTAATGAAATTGAAATGGACATTTGTTGAGATTATTAATTGATTAATGGATAACATGTTACTACAAAACAATGTTTTCTATAGAAACTTACATGATAAAGCATTGGATCTGTTTGGCCCTACCATTAGCACCGCGATTGGAATGGCCAAGATAACAAAAGAAAGATGATTTAATAGATCACATGGTGAACTTGTTCAACAACACTTTCAACAAGAAAGTGGTTTCAAAGTTAGCGGAGAGAATTTAAAATACACCAGGGCCCGATATAGGGATAAATTGCAAATAGACCTAAGAACGAGCGCCCTCCCATGGTTCAAAGAAGAAAGAGTGTAAGGCACTGATAGAGGATGCAAGGAGAACTTGTTTAAAGACAGGGCGACAATGACCTGGTCAAACAAGGTACAACACATGTCATATTATCAGTGAAATAGAAATATGAGCATTTATGTGTTTTCTTTAGAGTTTTAAGTAACAAGTCCGATATCTAATTTTTTTCAAAAATTCCATGTAGGCTACCGGACACATCCAAAGAAACAAAGTACAGAGTGGAAAAACATGACCAACAAAAACTAGGCCAGGGTGGCTTCTGAGGAAAACTCAAAGTACGAATAGTATGATTTAAATGATTAATTGTGGTTAATATTTATTTAATAGTAGAGAAGAAATATATGTTTTGTTATTGGTATTTTTAATGGTGTTATGCATTGCAATTAAATATGTTTGATACTACTACCACTGAGGAGGACCCGAATCTTGGTTTTAAAGTTTCATTAGACCGCGAAAAATCTTAGGTAACTCCTATCTCCCGACCCGCATGAGGTAAATCCAAATGAATAAGGAAACCATAGTAGCATGCTTGTAAAGTCTTTTCATATTTTATTATATCACCCTTAACTAAGTATTTATGTTTTTTTCAAGCAACAGTGCTACCGTAGTATTGAATCAAGTGGTATTTAGCAAACATCGTGTCATACAAGGGTCCACATGTCGATTATTAGTGTAGAACATGAGTACCCATTCCGGTATGTATGTTTAAGAATTATAAATATTTACTGTGATTGTAGATATTTATTTCGACACATACTTATATATTATCTTCTCAAAATTGAAGAGCATGTATCTTAGGAGGGTGAAATGCAAGAGAAACCAGTGAATGAGGAAATTAACACACCAAGCGTCCCATTCTGGTGAGGGTAAAGAGAAATCTTGTAATGTTAATCAAAACAATGAATTAGTTATTTCAATTATATTTCAACATATATCGATATGATCATTTTTGTTGTTCCGGTTCACATCCTTGAACAGATGCCATCTAACCCTTCTGAGTGACATACTAGAAGTATGTTAATTGAGAGCACACAAACAATAGAAGGGCAGGGGGCTACGAAATACAATGTCCTTGGATGATGATGATAATATCCCAATTATCAGTTTTATGAATGTAAAAAGCATGTAAATTAAAGAAAAATTAGATGTATAATTTCATGACCTTTTTTGGATCTTTATCGATGTTTATATGTTCATAACCTTGACTATCCTAGTTATCATTAATGTCTATATGTTTTTTCTATATAGAAGAAAATCATTTGTTGGGTATGGGAAATTGAGGCGATGTGAGGGGAGGGGCCATATGAGGCTTCCACCTTCATGTGGTTAATACTGTTTGGTAGAGAATAACCTATTCTCGAAACTAAGAGAATCTCATTAAGGTATGGGACAACTTAATTTTTTTTTTCTAGAGTATTTTACATAACTAAATGCATGCTTATTTGCTTATTATAAATTATTTTCATTATAAAAATTTGTCTTTATGATTCATCTGGGTCTTGGTGATGAAATGCATCTTGTTGACAACTCTTATCAAGTTGTATGGGCTAATGGATCTAATGAAGAACAATGAAAGGTAAGGGTTTGGCGTGTTTTTAAAGAAGTAGGCTTTATACTAGTAAAGTTCACAATCCTCATGAATAATTGTAGATAATATTGATATATATCCAAAGTTCCATGTGGTGTTTTGGTTTACTTGTAGTAGATCATATTTAAATATAATTTTGGTTTACTTGTAGTTTTTTTTTATAAAAATTATAACTATTTTAGAGAATCCCCATATACAAATTCTTTATTCATATCCTCATTGTGGAAAATAAATTAGAAAAGATCCCTCACTTCATTCATTTCCATAATACTAACCTTATTGCTATCCCAATAAAATACCACTAGTTCCTATTAAACAATGATGAAGCTAATCCCAATAATCTTGACCCCTCTCATCCCACATGTTGGTGCAAGTATTATAAGGCTCAAAGGACACTACTACAAAATAGTTATTCTTATAATAATTATTCACATCCAAATCTTTGTACATAGATGAGAAATGCCTTGATGATCACAGGGTACACCAATATTTGGACACTTCTCCCCAACAAAATAGTCCCTATTACAAACTCTATTGAAAATATCCCTCATTACTCATAATGGTGAATGAAATTTATTCCCCTCTCCTAAGTCTCCTTTTTTTACTCCTTAATTGTTAGATCAAAGACCAACTTGCCACTATAATCCTTGACAATTGTAACCAAAATGTCGCATTTTCCATCCTCCTCACCCCTCTCCTTATCATTTGGGATTTGTACAATAAGACGAAACTCATCTTCTCATTAATAAACATTGTGGAGTCACCCTTGTCATAGGTAGTTTTCAAGAGATTGTTGAATGCTATGTATCTCACCTTGATTACTATAATTTACTCTTGAACATGTAATATGAACAACAATGAAATGCTATATAAGATGTCCATTGTTCCTATTGGGAGTTTTTTGGACTAGCTTAGACTTCCCATTATCAAATCTAGCCACTTCTTACCTGGTAGCACCAATATTACCTAGTTCTCTCCTTGCCTTCTTCCTCTCCTAGTGTTCCATGCTCTCCTACATACTCTTCCTCTTTTCCTAGTCCTTCATTTCTTTTGAGGTGGGTTTTCAAAGATTTCCCCTATGGTCACATTCCATAGCTTGTAACTATGGAGCCCTCCCAATGGTGACATCATGTCTTCCTTTAATCCTCTCTACCACTTGGTACCATTGGTATTTTTCACCTCTAAACACATTGAACCCAGAGTTGATGCATGTAAGCCTCCTTGCATAAAATACCCCATTGATGCATGCCACCTCTCATTCTTGCACTAAATCTTGCCTTGAAGAGGGGTATTTATGCATCAATGGGGTATTTATGCATCAATGGGTTATTCGATAGTATTTATGCCTTGAAAAGACCCCATTGATGCATCTCCCTCTCTCATTCTTGCACTAGGGATAAGCCAACCCTTAAGAAGTCCTTTTTCCAAACCAATTTATGCTTCACTACTTCCCATGTTTTTGTATGGTGTTGGCTACAAAAATCCCTTGATGATCACTACAATGCACATAGTTAGGGAGAGTTTTCATATAAAGGTTGTTCCAAATCCTTTTTTTCCTAAAGAGGTGCCAAAAGTGATGTAGTTTATCAAGAGACTTTTCCAATGTTCATGACCTTTCACCAACCTGATGATTCATTTTGGTGCATAAACCTTGGACCTATCCATTCATATCCAATATTTGGGTACACAAAATAGATTCTATTGAATTATGTGGAATCATTTTTTCTCCTTTTGAGATTGGCCCATATAAAGTTCATAAATCACTTCTCCAAGTGCTTGTAGGATTTGATAGAGGTAACCCAACGTGAGGAAATATATACATGAGTGACACCCAACACTTTAGTGCATATCAGGGACTTGGTATAGAGAGACATTCTCAAGAATCCACTTGTCAATTTCTTGGCAAATCGTTGAAAAAAAACCTCTCGTTGCTCCTTTGGAAATGCATGAAAAGAAGGAGGGATTCCTATGAATTTGAAGAATTGGTTAGATTGAATCAAGTCCATCGTTGGTGCATGACCCACTTGAGGTTTTTTCTTTGACTCATCCATACATAATGTTTTGGCCATCGACAATTTGGACCCTAAATCTTCATAGAAAATTTGAAGACAATCCAATGTATTAAGAAGGACACCTCCTCTTCTATTGGGGTGAGGAAATGATCATTACAAAAGTGCACATTGACTCCTTGGCCCCCTTTTATTGAGTAAAGGGATTGATTTAATAACGTCACATGCCATTCTACTATGCAGGAAATAGCTGAGTTCTTATGTTAACATCACATAAAGTGTAGGTGCCTAGGGGTTTCCATGTCTAATTGACCAAAAGAGGCAATTTATTTATATCTAGCATGGTCAATTGACAAGAAAACTACAACCTTGACAAAAAGTTTCATCAACCTTAATTAAAAGAGGCTTTGGTAAATGTATCCCATGAATTGAGCCAATGTAATTTAGCTTTAATTTGTGCGCCCCAAGATTTGCAAGTTTATTTTTTACCTTCAAAATATCATCTCTTAAGCACTATGGCCTAGCTATATTCATTAAAAGGGATAAGCTCTAGCAAATAAGATAGTGATTCCAATTCTTCTTTCACAACCTTTTGCTTCATTCTTCTAACAATGACAAGTTTCCACAATAGCCCCACAAAAGTAGTGACCCAACTAATATCATCCTCCCATCAAACTTCCCATATTTTGGGGCCTCTAGGCCACGAAATTAGTTTCCAAATGCATTTCAAGACTCCAACACACATTTCCTACTTAACATGAGATACGTAAAGCATTAAACTTATCTTCACGACTATGAATTTTGCATCTCCCAAAGAGATGGAAAAATGATATGTTGAGGATCTAACATAGTAAGCAATCCTTGAACTTGCATGGATCTCTCTCTGATTATAATAGGAGAAGAAAAATGCATGTTTAGTAAGAATATATTGGTATAGTCACTTCAACACTTTGTTACGTCTTTTATGAAAATTGGACCAAGTAAATCACAACGCAAGAGAGTCTTGACAAAAAAAATGTTGGGGTCATACAACACGAGCTTAGCCTTTAGGATATTCCAAGCCATGTTCTCCCTCAAAGGTGTTAATGCAGACAATGCTTGATCCTTCTTTATCTTCTTAACTCTGCATTGTTAAAATCTTCACACAACCATATGGTTTTGGGAGCTCATTGGCCAACAATTCCTACATGCCCACTCTCTCATTTGAATCATTAGAGGCATATATGTTGACTAGTCCTAGGTCTTTTCCATTTAGAGGAAATGATGTCCAAACCAAGCAGCGTGTTAGATCAATACCATGTCCAATGGTTAGGTAAAAAATACAAAGAGGAGATCAAGTTGGTTTCCTCTCTACCTTCAACATGGTTAGGTAAAAATATAACAATCGACCATATTAGCCAAAGGGTGACTTACAAAATTAAACCAACTACTTTAACTTCTTGCAAACATGAAACATCTAACTTGGAACAATTTCATGTGTTCTCCAAACCATGGATTTGTGGCTTAGGGACTATAAAGATAAGAGAAGAGATTCCAGCCATGATACTATCTTTATTACAAACTTTCAACATGAAATTTCATAGCCTCATCATCTCAAAGATGTAAAGGAAAAACATTTGGAAATTTACATTATGCAATTGGGAAAGGAACACTATTTTAAGGTTCTATCATTTTGTTTCTAAAAGTCTTTAACGTAATGATCCCACTAAGAGTTAATTCATGGGAGAAAAGGTTAGGCCATATGGCCCCCACATTTTAAATAGGAGGTGGTTTGGGAAGCCCCAAAGAGAAATTTTCCCACAATCGGGCTAACAATCTTCTTAGAAGTTGGGATAGGGATAGGTGCCATGGTTAGTTAATCTTTTTGGATTTGAGGATCTTTTCCCTTCTTTACAACCTTCACTATTTTTTAAGGGAAAGGCCACAAAGCCTTGCATTTGAACATTGTTTGCAGCTTGGGTTTCAACGTTTTCCACATTGGTCGAGGGCAATCCTTAATTCTATGGTCAATGATTTGGCATTGAAACATATGTTCAAAAGCTTAATTTACTAGACCGATTTGGTGAATCCCCCCGCCTATTCATCGCCACTTAGATGTAAATAAATTCATTAAGGTCTTTAAACATTTTTGACTCTTAAGGAAACCCCTTTTCTAAGGCCATAGGTTGAAGACCTCATAAGCTCATGTCATATGAAATTACCAATTGATGTAATGATACATTTTAAGAAATCCCAAAATTATGGTCAAGCTTTAAAAAACTACCCCATATTGACCAATATGGTTGGGCACCTTCATCTGCAAAGAACTTTTGTCATTTGGAAAGGAAGGAGAGCAAGGTATTCCAACACACCCATGGATTGTGAGAACCACTTCATGGAAATGAAATTTTTCCTTAAAGAGAACTGTTGAGACTATAAAGCATCACAAACATAAATACTAGTGTTGACTACTTTCCTAGGACAAATGGAGTCAAGATAATGCATTCAAGGAGGCCAAGCCAGAGAGAAGGTGAATATTTGAGCCTTAGAGTTATCCAATCATAGAACCAAGTCAAATTTCAAAGGGAAACCACTAAAGTTTATCCACTCTTAAACCCTAGGTGTCATCCCACTTTCTCTAATGTGTCTAGCAAAGAATATTAATTGAACTAGGTCTTGAGCCTAGGGGTATCCACTTCTAACCCATTGAACAAACCCTAGATAAGATAAACCTTAAGGGGATAGCCCCTCCTAACCCTTAAAACAAATCTTAAGGGGATGCACCTCTCATTTCTTGCACTAATGCCTTGAAAATATAATCATTCTTGCATGTTTTATTTATGCTTGGGATACCCATGCAATTGTAAATAAAGGATAGAATTCTCTTCAACTTATATCCATTATCATCTATAGTGTGGATTAAAGTTTCTTGAGAATTTATTATATCTACTACATGATAAATGTAGATATTCCAAATGCAACTTTACATCAATGAAGAAGATAATTACATCTTGTTTCATGTTTCAATATGGTATAAAACTACCATATTATTTAGTCCAGTTTACTCTAAAATGTATATCGACTTTACGACTTCAAGCTTCCCACATGAGCTTATTCTTGGCTCTCCTTTCTTAACAACAAAAGAATTATGAAATTTATACTTTAATCCTCCTTCAAGCTTACAATCATCTCAAAGACTCTAGATTTGCATATATATACAAGTTTTGTGAGTTTTAACCATTTGCCAAAATTTGAGCTAGATGTAGGTAATCCCTTATATTCTTCAAGTACATAAGAGTTTAACTTTAGAGCTATGGTCAAATAAAACATCAAAGGTCTTAAGGAAATTGACCATGTGGTTTATATATATTTATCATACTTGATTACCGAATCAAAATGTTGTAGGATACCATTCACATGAAGTCTGGACTTTGTTGTGACTTGGATCAATTGACAAGGATTATAAAATCACATGATTTTTTAGTTAATTTTTGTTTTTCCCAACAAAATAATTCATGTAGTACTTCAATGCCTAGACTATGATGTACAATTCCTTATCTTATTTGGGTATATTATGGTTGCACCAACAAAATTTCCAAGTGTTATGTTATCCAACTCCTTCCTACATTGTATCAAAGGTTACGCCATTGTGTATCATGTGAAATTTGCTTTGATTTCAAATGAATTTTCAAGTTTCATTAGATTTAATATTGATGCGTACAATTCTTTCAAATCAAAGCTTCAGTTACTTGGTTTCAATTGCAATGAATTGAAGGTTATACTTCCCTTTCTAATGTGCATTGAAGAGACGCTTCATTCCTAAATAATTTTCTAACCCATGAATTACCTTGGTTCAATTAAATTATCTAGGATCAACCAATTTACAATGAATTTTATATTTCTTAGGTCAATACACAATTTACATCCTCTAACTACAAGATCCATACACAACAATATTTGTTTTCCAAACTCATATTTCTTCATGTTGGCTTGCAATTAATTGTGTTGAAGGGTTAAAAATATCATCTCCAAATGTTTGAAATGATCTTCCTAAATCTTGCTAAAACTCAAAATATCATCCAAAGGAGGCTACAATAAACAAGTTTGAGAAATGGTCTTGTCTTATACGTGTTGTCATAGTATTGTGTAATAAGAATTGCATAATGACTCACTCATGCAATCCATGTGTTTTTTTTAAGTAATATTCCAAATTATTCTTTGTGTATATTGTCATGGTAGTATCCTTACTTCTAATCCAACTTCATGATAACACATGCTTACAATATTTGGTTGATAGTGCCTTGATTATTTGTAAGGGGATATATATATTACAATATATTAGAATATTAGAATATTACAATGTAATAGTAATGCCATATTACAATGTAATATGGCATTACCATAATACGATAGCAATATGGCCTCTAATATGGTATACCATATTTCATGTAATTATTTTTAAACCTAAAGTCATGCGTCGCAAGTTAAGGTGGAAAATTTTTTACTATTTTACCACTGACCGTCGCTATAGCGACAAAACTTCGTCGCAATTTGCCACGAATATCCGTCGCATATCTGACGTAATGCGTCATAAATTTGGTTTTGAGATGTTGCACTCATCGATATTACCGCAGTTTTAAATTAAGCAAGTTGCGATGGACTTTTCGCCGCACATTGGCGGTATTATTATATATATTACAATATATTAGAATATTAGAATATTACAATGTAATAGTAATGCCATATTACAATGTAATATGGCATTACCATATTACATTGTAATATGGCATACAATATGGTATACCATATTTCATGTAATTATTTTTTTTAAACCTAAAGTCATCGTCGCAAGTTCGTCGGAAAATTTTTACTATTTTACCACAACCGTCGCTATAGCGACAAAACTTCGTCGCAATTTGCCACGAATATCCGTCGCATATACAGCATGTGCGTCATAAATTTGGTTTTGAGATATTGCACTCGTCGATATTACCACGGATTTTCGTCGCAAGTTGCGATGGACTTTCGCCGCACATTCAGCAGCTGTGTCGTAAGTTATTGGCTTGGCATAACTTTTCGTCCCAATTGCGATGAAGTTTTGTCATAATTGCCACATTTCTTCGTTGTTATTGCGACGATAGTTCGTCATAATTACGACGATGCATAGGGTTAATCGATATTGAAGGTGGTGACACGTGGAGAGCTAATTTCGTCGATGTTTCCATGCACACTTGGATCGTGGATATAGCGATGAAATTATTCCGATGAAAAAAAATCTCGGCTTTCGTGGAAATTGCGATGGATAAGTGTGGCAATATCAACGAAAAACCGTTGCAAATTTTCTCATATGTACTACTGCAAAGTGTCTCATTATCAACAAAAAAGGCCTCCTCTAGGTCAACTATAGAAAACTTTGAACTCAATTCACGACACAATAGGTTTCTTCTTCATAACTAGGAATAATTGGGGGAATGGAGGGGTGGGAGGATACGCATACATCATATGAAAAAACATTTCCTCTCTAATCTATATCCTCCGTATTGAAGAAAGGTCCAAACAACGTTTTTTCAAACACATGTTTAATACCTTCATAATTTCCATGTAGATCCAAATCAACATGTAAAGGAGCATTAATAAATGACTTGGATTCTTCATCTAGTAGTTGATCTTGTTCATTAGTAAGAGAAATTATATGAAGAATCAAATTGTTGACAGAGTGCCTATCATCTGAAGGAAATCTATAGAAAATACATAAATATAAAAGCAAAGTCTTTTAAAGATTCATATTTTTTTTCGTAATCTTTAATATCTCTACACACTATTCATCATGATTATAATTCTCAAAACCATATAAAAATTCATGCATAAATTTCTCCCATGTGTGAATAGAGGTGACCAACAAAGTCTCACACCAACTTTTGACCCGACCTACAAAGGTAAGAGTGAACAACTTGCTTATGGAAACTTCATTTTTAATATTCTGATAAAAACAAATCAAATAAAACTAGATGATATGTTTAGATGCAAATGTCTCTCCCTCACCATCAAGTTTAAATTGCGATAAGAGATTAATTATATTTCTAGGAATTTTACAAGGAATAGGACCAAAAACACATTTCCATAAAGGGATTTGGGAAACAAACATTAATCAATAAAAATATTTAGCAAGAATAACTCCAAGGGATCATCTTGTCATATACCCTCCTTCTAGCGTCATTTCTATTGATGGGTCCAAATGGACTCTCAACAGGTAAGGGATAACACATGATGGCATGTTCCAATCAAAACTACTCTCATTTGGGGAAGAATTTTCAACCAATATGTGATCTTGGTTTCCACTAAGAATTAAAAGAAGAAAAATGTAAAGAAAGTAGACCACCCCCCAAAGAATTCTAATTAACTATAAATCTAGTCTAAAAGGAAATCAAACTAATGAATCTAACTATTTCGAAACTATCCTGCAAGAGAAAAAAATAATAAGACTGAATACAATAAAATATAGTGTTATTGAAAGATGAAATAATTCATACCAATCAACAACAAATTAGCATAATGAAATTTCATATTTAATCACAATTAATTGCAAATAAAACATGTAATATCAGTGTTGTATTTATTGAGAATCGTAATAGTATGAGTAATCCTAGACAAAACACATATAAATAATTCGTATGAAAAACATTCAGAAAAACCCACAAAAAACATATTAGTAGAAAAGTCCCTAATACATTTGACAATAGTTATGATCCCAAAATGCCTTTTGCTTCTTATTCACAAAGAGATAAGAGTATTATCCCTATGTATAATCAATAAAAGTCCTCTCTTAAATTCAATGGTCTTCCTTTTATAAAACATGGAAGACCTTTCGTCTTTTGTAACAATCAACAATTATTATCTCTTCAACTTGCTTATTTTGTCGTTACATGACTCATATTACTCACACAATCTCTCAAATGAATATATAAGCATTATAAAAAAATGTTAAATAGACTCTTGAGTAGTCGATCTCACTCCAAGGTTGTTCATGAGTGATATTTATTAAAATATCATTGACTTTGCTCGACTGTACCCTCTTTTGTTATTGGAATTTTCCTGAGTGTTTTTTGTGTCAATCTGGTGAATAAAATTATTCCATGTTCTTCTTCTCTTCTTCAAATTTCTATTGTATTCTTGCAAGCTTGATTTTGTCTCCTAGATCTCAAGTTACGACTTCCTGAACATTGCATAGTTTATTCCCCTCCAAATTCATGGCTCTATTTTATTCAAAATTTTAGATATTTTCCATTGCTAATCTTTCCTAAATACCTATTCCAACCTATTCTTCTGCTCAAGATATTTTCAATGGGATATCGTGGGTCTGATTTGGACTCATGGATCTCAAGATATGACTTCTTGAAGTCGACGCTCAATGACCATTGATTTGCTCACATGGAGATCTAGACCGTCGATATTCAATTCTAAAACAATTATCCCACATGCATCGATTCTATTGAAACTCCATGGTATATGTGGTTTTCCCTCCTTCACTTTGTTTGTGTGTGAAACTAGAGGTTGTCTAGAACCTAGAATGCATATAGACATTTTGGCCGGTAAATTGTATGTAAAAATAATAAAAGAAAATAAAAATAAAAATAAGTATGTGCATGAAAAGTGAAAATAATAAAATAATTCAAATAACCCAAATCCAAGATTGGGTTGTTTTCTCCTTTCAGTGGCAGAGGAGTCAAGTCGGGCTCGACTCTAGTTTCTCTGATGTGTTTGTGCAGGTTTGCTGAAGTGAAAGTTGATGGATGTTTTGTTTTCTTACTTGTAGTAGATCAGGTGAGATGGGGTTTCCTATTATTCGCAATGATGTTAAAAGTGGATCAAGTGTTTTTTTTGGTGCTTCCTGTGGCGTAGTCGTGAAGGATTTTTTTTGATGGGTCAATATTCGTAGATATGTTTTGGGTTCAGCTACATGGTCCTTATTATGGCGGTTTTCCTCTTCCACTACTTCCCCTTTTCTGCAGATCTTGTCTTCTTTGTTTATCTTCTTGTTCTATTTGTTTCGAGTGGGGAGGATCTGTCCCAGTCAATTGAATTGAAAAGTTTTTTTCTCCAGTTCAATGTCAAATCCAAGTTTTTACGAGATGCCAGTATTTTGAGGATGCAATATTTTGGTGCGCACGAAGGTTTTTCGGGTATTTTCTTGGGTGGATATAGCTAATCCATCATTGCTGGTTCGTTCAGGGCTTAATGGAAATGTCATGGTTTTCCCGTAGGATTTTGGTGGCTGGGGGACTTTGCATTTCTTCTTGGGTTTTGGTTTTGTGGAGTAGGTGATGGGGTTTATGCTTCTTTTTTGGGGTTGGGTCAGAGATTTGAGGTCCTCTCTTATCGATGTGGAGTGTTGACAAGCATGGGTTAGCACTTTGAGGTCTTGTTTTGGGCGTGCAGTTTCTAGCTTTCTCTTCCATAGAATTAGTTTTTCTTGTTTCATTTCTCTCCCAGCTCTGAGATTTTTGGAGGTTTTATTTACTGCTTTGGTTGGGTCCACCTAGGTTCTCACCTAGTTTTCCTCGACTGTGTTTTCTTGGCTATGTTATCTTAGCTGATTTTTATAGCTATCTCCTTTATAGTCTTAAAAGTGTGATGGGGCCACTTCTAGTGGGCTATTTTCTGCTACATATTTCTTCCCCTCGGGGTTGAAATTTTTTATCCAGAATAAATGCATTCTTTCAGCATGCATTTTTTAGAATGTAATTTTTATCTTCTTTTAATAAAATTTACGCTTTTTTCCTTTGGAAAACAAAAACCCAAATATTAGATTAGGTCCTAAGGTATGCTAAGTCCTAAGGTCATTCCCGCATGGAAATCCCTCCATAGTTGTGCATGGAAAAAAACCCCGTGGTGAAACCTCGTAAGGTGCATTAAGGTGAAATCCCACATGAGAGATTCCCACATAGGTAAAGACCATAAAATAATAAGAATAATATAAAACAATGTACAAAGTGAGGTAAGGCATGCGATTTCAATAGGTTTACAAAGTTTGGGGTGTGGGTAAATCATGTGTTAAGTTCTAAGGTGACAATGTGAAACTCCCACATCAGAAATCCCACAACAGTAAGATCCCATTGAAATAATAAAATAATAAAGTGTGTTGCGGGTTGGTGGGGGTTGGTGAGTTCCCACATAGGTATGTGGTTCAGGGGTGAAATATGTGCTAAGGTATTTCTAATTTTTTGTGAACCCACGTCCATGAAGGTAATTATGAGCTTGGATAGGTGAGAATTGGTAAGGGAGACTTGTAGGTGCAGGTACAAGTACATCCTTGGGCTCAATTATGTCATCAAAGTTGCATGTATCTTACCTCAAACTCATAGATAGAACTAGTGAACTTCTGATCATAGTTATGAGTTTAAATTGAAGAACATTATTAACATATGAGAGCATCAACATAAATTATGACATCAAGTATAACATGAAAGAATGAGGATGTAGAATCCATATTAGTTTTTCATTTAATTCACCCATTAAGAAATTCCTCAAAATAAAACTCATTCAAGGCATGCAATAGAGAATAAAACTTTGTAGTTATATAGGACCATCAAGTACTTCGAAATATGAAAAAGGTCTCAAATATGACTTATCAATTTCATCATAAAAATCTCAACCAAGCATCATAAGTCACAAAGCATCATGAAGACATTTGAAATTATAAGATCAAATGGATTAACAAACCTCCTCAAAGACAATCATCAACAAAGTCCAAACCGCCAACTCTCTCAAGGTAGGTAAAGATTAATCATTAAGCTCATAGTAGTAGTNGATTTTCTTTTGAAAATAAAAGAAAAAATGAAAGGTGGATTTGTTGTGGACACAAAAATCCCTCAAAAACCCATCCCCCTAAGTTTTTGGTAAAACTTGGGGCCCCTCCTTCAATTTACTTGTTTGAAGATGCTTTTTTCTTTTGGACATATACCGATCTTGGTTTATCATTACCTTGTTGTATTATTCATTCATTTTATATGGTTACGTCAGATGAACCTTCATGTTTCCTTCATCAATTTTTTCTTCCTTAATTTTATGTTATCTAACTCTGTTGGCCTTTGATTTTTAAATCTAGTTTGATGTGCCAAATAGAAATTTTCATACAAGAAATTATAGATATTACTCAAGTTTATTGTATAAATAAATAGAATCACAAACACAAAGGATAATATGAACTAGAATATTATACCTATATTGACATGGAAGCAATGTTCACTTGCCTCTTTGAGGGGGAAACCTCCAATAGAAAAAATATCATATTACAAT
This sequence comes from Picea sitchensis, assembly GCA_010110895.2. Lineage (NCBI taxonomy): Eukaryota > Viridiplantae > Streptophyta > Pinopsida > Pinales > Pinaceae > Picea > Picea sitchensis. The sequence continues at coordinate 24,160 of SNQJ01S0039813.1, forward strand.
TGATTTCCAAGACATATTTAATAGTTATTATACAAGTTTATATAGTACTTTCTATCCCCTAAGAACATTCTAGAGAAGTAACTTTGACGTAGGTGGAACCTTCCAGTAAACCTTGTTACGATAATTATGTTCACACTACTACATAGGCCTTATTTACTAATGATGTCCTACATACACAAAAATACATGGTAATATATATATGTATGGGTTTATGGAGGTTAGGATCCTATCATGCCCCATTAAAAATATGCCTTGTCCTTAAGGTTGGAGATGTGGAGAATGTTGCAGAATGGCTATTAGTTCCCATGTGGCATCCTCTGGTTGTGTATCCTTGTGTTGTATTAAAACTTCTTAGATCATGAATTGACATAGTAGAAACTCTCACTTATTATGGATATCCTCCGGTTGCAACCAAATGGAACCTTCTTCATCCAATTTAGGTGAACTATTTTGAGCACAACAATTGGATCCAACCACTTTCTTTAAGCAAGAGACATGAAAGACTGTATGGATCCTAAAGTGGCTTGGAAGTGTTAATTTGTAAGCCATTGAACCAATATGATTGATTTCTAATGGCGTTCTTCCTTGAGGGAGGTCTTATTATATGGTTGTAGATGAAGAAATAAGTAATCCCCTTCTTCAAAATAGTGCTTATAAAAATGTTGATCAACCTATTGCTTCATTTGATTCTGATCCATGGCTAAATTATCTTTGAGAGTGCAGAGAATGTTATCCTGAGATGTAAGGGTTTTTTCAACCTCTTATACTGTGAAGACCCCTAGTAGATAAGATAATATTGATGGGGTATTTTGGCCACAGACCACCTCAAAGGGGGTTATGTGAGTGGCATCATGATAATTTGTATTATACCACCATTTTTCCAGGGGTAATCAATGAACCCATTGGGACTGTCATTCTGAAGTAAATCACATCAAATATGATTCCAAACACTTGTTGATAGATGCAGTATGACCATCATTCTAGGGGTGATAAGTAGTGCTAATATGCAATTGGCTTCCATGGAGCATGAACAATTATTTCCATAAATTACTAGTGAAACTGGCATCATGGTCCATGACAATAGATTGTGGAATACCATGTAGTTTGAAGATGTTATGAATGAATAATTTAGAAATAGTGGAATATTTAAAGGGGTGTTGGTGGGCACAAAAGTGAGCATATTTGGAAAGGTGATAAACTAGAACCATGATGACATATTTATTGCCAGATTTGGGTAACCCCACTATGAATTCCATAGAAATGTATATTCATACAATNATAGTGGAATATTTAAAGGGGTGTTGGTGGGCACAAAAGTGAGCATATTTGGAAAGGTGATAAACTAGAACCATGATGACATATTTATTGCCAGATTTGGGTAACCCCACTATGAATTCCATAGAAATGTATATTCATACAATAGGTGGAATAGGTAAATCTTATAGAGCACTTGGATTTTTCACGGTTTCTCCCTCGTGTCATTGGAAAATTTCACATTTATCCACAAAAGTGTAGATGTCCTTCTTCATGCCTTCCCAAAATAATGAATGTATGATCCATTCATATGTTTTATGAAATATAGAATGACCTGTTGTTGGTGATGCATGGATTCAAAATAACATAGTTGATTTAAAATTGTGCTTCTTGATCAAATACAAATACCCTTTATAGTGGAGCTCATCATTGTACCAAGTGTAGGTCAAAGATGAATTAGAATCATGTTGAATTTGTTGGATTAGTCTAGTAATATTGGGATAGATGAACCATTCATTGTGGAATACATTCACCCAATTATCTACCATGCAAAAGAGTGGAAAGAGGGACCCTTCCTCTTCATATTTTCTACAGAGAGCATCAACTACCAAATTCTCCTTTCCCTTCTTATAAATGAATTCATAAACATAGAATAACATTTTGGTGACCAAGTTCTATTGTTCTGGGGATGAAATTATTTTCTCAAAAAAGTATTTGAGGATAGGATGACCAATGTTAATATAGAAAATTTTCCCAAGAAAGTAGGGATGCCATATATCCATAGCATGAAAAATGGCCAACATTTATTTTTCATAGGTGAATTTTCCCAAGTGTCTCTCACAATTTGTTTTGCTGGTAAAGGCCAATGATTTGGATTCTTACATGAGAACTACATATAGTCCTTTTCCTAAGGCATCACATTCTATTAAAAAATTCTTGGAGTAAGTAATGGGGTTGTACACATAACATCTTTCAAATCCTAGAAGGATTAATCTATGGTTGCATTCCAACTAAAATAATTTTTATTAAGTAAGGTAGTGAGGGGAAAATCAATTTTTCCATAGTTCTATATGAACTCTCTATAGTACCCTATTATACCAAGGAAACCTCATAAACGTTTAAGAGTTGTAGGACAATGCTAATCCTTCATTGCTTCAAATTTCTTTGGGTCCACTCATACACCTTCCTTGTAACTAACAATGTGGCCCAAATATTCAACTTTATAAACACCAAAGGCACATTTGGACCTCTTGAGAAAGAGTTCATGATGAAAAAGTAGTTGTAAGACCTGGTCTACATGGGTGACATGGGCCTACCAAGTTTTATTGTAGATTAGGATGTTGTCAAAAAAGACAAGGAAAAAATGATGTAGAAAGAGTTGAAAGATGTGATTCATGAGACTACGGAAGGTGGATGGTGCATTACAAAGGCCAAGTATAATCTCAAAAAACTCATAATGGCCTTCATGAGTGTGAAAATAAGTTTTGGGAATATTTTCCTATTTCATACAAATTTGGCGATAGCTTGAATGGAGATAAAGTTTGGTAAAAAAATGAGCACCTTTAAGTTTTTCCAAAAGATCATCAATGAATGAATTGTGAAACTTGTCCTTGATTGTGATTTGTTTTAGAGTTCAAAAATAAGGACACATGCACCACGTGCCTTATTTTTTAGTACCATGAAAATAGGGGAGGAATAAGGAATGGTACTAGGGAAGATGACACCCGCAACTAACAATTCTTGAAAAAAAAGGCAATTTCATTTTTCTGAGAAAATGGGTGGTGATAAGGGTGAAAATTGGATAGGAGGTTACTAGGTAAGAGTGGAATAAAATGATCATGTGCACCATGGGAGGGATTGCACCATGGGAGGGAGGGAGGCCTTGGGGGTTTTCAATAACCGATTGGTATTTGGATAATATGAGCTTCATATTAGAATGAATGGGGTGGGAAGGGGTCTCTAAGGCCTGAATAACATGGAATTGGGTGATAATGATAAAATGTCCCTTTTTAAGGAGTTTTTCCATATCGTGTGATCTGACAATATCGAGAAAACCTTTTGTGATTCCTTAGAAAGTGTAGTGATGCACAACCTGTTGGAATTTCGTGTATAAATCCTTGAAATTCATGGTGATGGGACCCTATGTGCATAACCATTCAATACCCAAAACAATGTCACAACCACCTATTTCAATGGAAAACATGTGGGATTTCAAATAATAATGACCAATTTGAAGGTGCACATTTTCACAATGACCCCCATATTTCATGGAACCTCCATTAGAAATCATGATTTGAAATTTGTTCACTACATGGATATAACAATGCGTCTCTTGGCAAACCTATTAGTGAATAAAGTTATGATTTCTACTACTATCAATTAGGATTTCAATCATGTGAGGGATCCTTTCTATTTTCCCATTTGACTTTGGGTGATATGATGTACTAAAATTTAAATTTGTCCCAAATCCTTTAAATAATCGCTTCTAGAAATTTGATGTGAACTTGGAATATTTGTAAAAAATGATTTCCTTAGGCACACCATGTACCCTGGAAATTCCCTCATGTAAATTTATGCAATGTTTGTTTCCTTGTGAGTTAACTTCACTAGAATAAAATGTGTATCCTTAGTTAATTTATCTACCACTAACATGATGGAATCACACTACCTTAAAGTCATGGGCAGTTTAGTAATAAAATCAATAGTGACAATTTCCCATTTCCACTCAAGAATTGTAATGGATGTAGCAATATAGTTGGATGCATATTCTCATCCTTCACCTTTTGACATTCTAGACATCTGGATGTATAATCAACCACCTCTTTCTTCATCATGGCCAAAAGTATTGGCCTATCATAGCTGCAATGGTCTTTTGATACACTGAATGCCTAACATAGGGTACATTCTGCATTTTTCTCAGCACTAAAATGACACAATATTTGAACCACATGTACGACATCTAAGGATAGCTTCTCTACGTGGGAGTACTTGAGTTCATGACCAACTAGATTTTGGATAAGGTAGTAGATAGTGTGCTCATGGAGCTCATCATCCTCCTGAATAATAAACTTACCAATCGTCCCTTCATACACTTCGACGTAAAGAAAAAAGTCTCTACTCTAGTGTGGGGGCTTCAACAGAGGCGTCAATACCAAGGATTTATTAGGAGAATTGAAGGATTCCTGGGCTCGCTCATCCCATGCGAACGAAGTGTCCTTCAAAATATGCATGAAACATTTAGTTATATTGGCATATTTTTCTACGAAATGATGAACGAATTTATCCTTCCCCTGTAAACCTTGAAGTTGTCTGATGTTTCACAGGGGAGGAAACCAAAGTATTTCCTCAACCTTCATAGGATCCACTGTGATCCCATGCTCAGAAACTATGAATCCTATAATATGACCAGAACTAACGTAAAATATGTACTTGTGAGGGTTCAATCGAATGTGATAATAATGGCATCTCTCAAATACTAGTCGAAGGTGAGTCGAGTGATATAACCTCTTGCGAGAGTGAGCAGCGAGATCAACTAGGTAATCTTTGACGATATGTTAATATCGTGAAATGAAAATGTCATGGAATGTTGAAAGGTCGATTCGACATTCTTAAGACCGGAAGTCATTTTCTAGTACGCAAAGGTACCCCAAGGAAAAATGAACACCATCTTGTGTTGATCCTTGGGGTTTATTTGAATTTGATTATAACCTAAAAATCCATCCATAAAGGAAAATAATTCACTTCCCACACACTCGTCAATAATCCGTTCAATAAAAGGAGTGGGGAAGTTATCTTTAGAACATGCTTTGTTCAGGTCCCTAAAATCCATGCATACATGGATGATTCCTTTCTTCTTTTCAACGAGAATGGGGTTGGACACCCATTTGATCAAGGGAACTGGGTAGATGAAGCCAACGATGAGAATATTCTATACATCTGACTTAATAATGAGGTCCTTCCTAGTATTTACATCTCTAAGACGTTGTCGAATAGTTTTATCATTCAGATAAGTTTTAATCTCATGTTTGACAATATTAGGGTCGATCCCTGACATCTCTTCATATGACCAAGAAAAAAAATCTGGGAATTCCTTGAAGAGATTGATGTAGATCTGAATTTTCTTAGGAGAACAATCTACGCCGATATATATGTTTTCAATTTTACCAGGGATTCGAGAGAAGTCAATCACGATGATCAGATAAATGTTATCCATGTTTCCTTCGGTATAAATACCATGAGTATCTAACGAAACCATGGAATGACCGACTATATCACTCAGGGTGCACCTAAACTCATCCTATTCAATCCTAACAAGATATGGGAGGAAAAAGGATTTTTGATGCATATCGTCCCAAGGTTGATCAGGACCAGATATGGCCTCTAAGATGGCTTCAACTGAGGGTAAATTATCTTCAAGGAAATCATCTGAACAAGATGATTGTACAACACATATGGGCTCTAATATGGGATCCACCTCATCCTTCTGTGAGGAGGAAGGATCCAGGTCAACAGTGGCTTCTTGAATAACCTAGTACACATCTTCTATAATGAACAATGGCATCTCCATCTCGATGTACGAATTACCTTCGTACGACATATTCACGGAAGGTAGGGTCAAAGGGTCGTTGAAATATGAATTACATAAAGGAATGGACTTCATCGATGATGGAGACTCACCGAAGATGGCATTAATGTATAAAATTGGTGCCATGATATCAAAAGTACCCTTCAATGAGGAATACATCCTGACACCAAAATTCTCAGTTGCATGCTAAGGATTATCAATAATAGGGACTGTAGTCCCTACCGATGAAAAAGGACGAGGATGCGTAAAGGATAATTGGTCAATCGTCAAAATGTTTCCTTCATGAGGGAAGCATATAACAAAAAAAACTGATGACCTAATCGTTGTCATAGAGTAATTCCAATTATTCCCTAGTATAATATTGTAGTTGAGAGGCACATCATCCACCTCGATCTCGACCTCCAAAGTATTTCCACCTAATTGGACCGGGAAAGTGGGAAGGATACCATGGGGTATAAAATAACATCCATCAAGTGCAGTTAACATGGTCATGGATTGAGAGAGGGGCAAAGAGCTAATGGCTTTCCAATAGGCCAAAGACATCATGGATGTTGAAGTACCTTCATCAATTATAGTACATTTGATGGTAACATTCATATACTCCACATGTATGTGAAAGGCCACATGGTAAGGTAAGCGAGGCTTAACTTCCGTGAAATCAAACTTGATAACCTTTGATCCACACATGTCTATAGCTCCTAATGTATATAACACTTCATTCATCTATGAAGGACACATTTGGAGCACCTCTAAAGCTGACATCGTGTATGGGGTTTGGCCCAAATCCTCGACAATCGAGTAATTTTGGTTGGCTTTGGCATTAAGATTGTGGTAAGAGCACTTAAGGACTCCTTTTGGAATACAAGGTGGAGATTCCAACTTACCAATATGAAAAGGTGTTTCCAGAGAAGGATACTCTAGACCTAAAATAATTTGTGAAGAACCATAATCGCAAGATCAAGTGGCTATATCAATATGATATTTAACCATATTGATGCATAGATGGCCACCATTGTGTGCCAAAGGTTTTTGACTCCCACACGACGCATTTCCAGTGTTAGAGGTCCCTGAGGTCATATTTTGGTTAATTGTAAATGAGTTAGTCAGCACATTGGAAGACTTCATTATGAGCCTAGAGGCTTCCTCAATTTTGGGGCACAAGTGGGTAAGGTGATCATCTTTACAAAGTTTATAGGGAAACTTCACCTTCCTCTTTTGTTTCTTTCCCTCACCAACACTATTATTCAAATTATCATTACTATTGTTGTCCTTGGCTTTATTATTTTTATTATTCTTCCCACCCTTACGATTATTACCTCATCCTTTCCTCGTGTTCCCTTTGGGTTTCTTGCTATCATTTGGGTTCGATGACGACTATACAAAATGCACATCTGTCGAATGGGTGGTGGAGGAAGAAGCTGAATATTTTCCTACTATATACTATCTAAGAGACAAATATTTCAGTTGGTTCGTCACCAGGTCTGTAGTCTTAGCATTTGTGGAGCCTACGATGCCATCGACATGAGGTTTGGGATTTTTTATAGGATCATAATTTGATCGTGACACGTTAGGAAGAATTTTTTAAAGCATCCCATATTGAGCATATATAAGGTACAACTGTTGGGATTTGAATATGGTTTCTTCCTCATATGTCACTCTAGATGTAGAAACATCCTTCGAAACGTAAGGCAACAAAGACTTGAGGAACCATTCCTACAAAAAATCTGGAGGAATGTTGGCTTTAATCAACCTCTTTCATCTACACCACTCTTGGATATGATCAGAAATGTGGGTGGTTTTTTCTTGTTAAAGAGTCGACAATAGTTCTATATTAGCATCGTAATGAACTGATAATTGGAAGTGATTGAGAAAAACCAAGACCATCTGACTGAAATTTTTGTAGGTTCTCCCAGGTATCTCGATGTACCACTTCACAGTGACCCCTGTGAGGGTGCATTGAAGTAGCCTAAAATGAATAGAATTGTCAGTAAGGGAGTTATAATAGCAGCATAGGTGAAAGGTAGTCACATGATCACCCAGGTCTTCACCATTCTTTCCTTCAAAATTTGGAATGTTAGAAGGAGGCTTGGTGGGGACAGGGGGCCATGAAATATCATGACACATAGGATCATTCATCAATTTTTACAAGTATGGAAGTTTTAACATGGCGAGGAAAGGGAGTCGTGGTTGCGGTGTCTGAGCCCATGCTCCCAGGAAAGATTGGTTTGGAGAGATCTTGGACGAACTAGGATTCTGGTATATACCATGGCCCTAGCTGGTAGGATAATATCCTCCTCCCAACTAATTCATAAAAGGTTGTAAAGGAATCAAGGAATCCTCTTTTGAAGAGAAAGTAACATTATAAGGATTACCCATATGAGGATATATGTTTCTCCATGACAAAGAAACTCTGTGTAGGGGGTTTCCCATACTATTAAAATGACTCCATCCACATGAAACACCATAGGACAAAGGGAGGTTTTCCATAATAAAATCATTCATAGGAATCAACATTGTGGAAGAAGGAATGATGGACGGATTATAAGAAGTAGAAGGACCACCAATTTGAGCACTCCATCCTAGAAAAGTGAGGCTAGGATTGGATCTAGAGGAAGGAGGATTACAACCTCCTATCAAGGATTTGGTTGAGTCATATGCCCCCCACCAAATGGAAAAGGAGTATAAGGACGCCGCACCCCGAGACCCAAAAATAGGATTCACAAAATACGATGAAATAGAGGATGACAAGTGCGGAGTCATGTCTGGCATACTATAAGAGAAAGTACTAGTGGCTGAAGGTATTGACTAAGTACTATGATCTGGCATACCATATGGAAATACAAAAGGACTTGTTCTCGTGAGCTGAGCAGAGGCCATGAGTTGGTTAGTGTTAGATGAGGGAGCCTCCAACATCCAAATTGTCGATGACAAGGGAGTCTAGGGGACCCCACTAATCATAGAGGATATAGGAGTTGAATGGCTTCCTGAGACATTGATATCTGACTCAGTACTCATGGTAGGATGATCATGATCCTAGGAGGTGGAGATATATGTACCACACTTATTAAATCTACACCTTTTAGGAGGTGGCTTCGGTAAACAATCAATACATGGTGGTAACTTAAAAAAATGAAGATACTGGTGAGGAGATCGGTATTTCTTCATGATTCCTTAGAAACTGGGATGCAATACAAACTCCTAAGGTCGAATATTAATCAAATTGCACACTCATAAATAAAGATAAAATCCAATGCACACAAACATGTTATGATGTTTGAAAGGGACCTACCAAACTAAAGTAGGTATGCCTCACCCAAGAGGGTTCTGAGACTCCACAACAATAGAGTGGAGGTGTCAGAATCAATCATACAGACCCTCATAGGCTTCACAACGTAGTCGTTCAAATCCCTCTAGAGAGGAAATCCTCCATAAAGTTTGTGTGTTGTTTTATCCCTATCTGAACCAGGGTACCTATAGAATAACCACTACAAGTAACCTGTGTGACTACCTAGGTCAAGTAATTAGAGTCACCATGATATAACCAATGCGCAAGTGAGCAATTGCAAGTGAGGTTCACCATATGGGCAGGGTAGAAAATCTTGAAATATTGAAAGCACCACTTCTCATGGAGGTAAGGGTACTAGCGAGACCCCCAGGTACAAATAAAACCCAAGAAATATATCTGATGCTAACAAGGTATTAGAGGGTTATACCTGCAATCAACTTTGTGTGACCTTGTGCTTAAGTTCAGTGTGAGTGGACCCTCCTGACGTCACCAATTACAAAATGGGTTTCACCACTCCCTGGTTAGACACATATGTTGACTTTTATAGCCTTGGGGAAGTTTACTCACAAAATCTTATTCTAAGGCCCTAGATCCTATACGTGTTTGTGTATCTGAAAAATAAAATAGTTTCTAATCAATTTTAATTATTCAACTTTAATTTTAATGGATTTTTCTTACTGAAAAGGTGTGATGGTGAAACAAATGGTATTATGACTCAACATATATAAAATAAGAAACTATATAAACAATACTAAGTACTAGTCTTTATTTTCAATGAGATGGTATGATTCTAAATATTGTTTCCAATATGCAATCTCTACAATTTCAATGAAGTGAAATCTTTCCTACTATGCCAAAACTAATGCAAAGGAGCCGAAATTGCAAATGCCATAAGTAAAATGCAAGAAAGTTTTTTTTTTTTTGTATTTCCGATAAAATGAAAAGAAAATTCAAGGATTGAATAACAACCTCAGAGGAAGAACCTACTACAATCAAAAGGAGAAACCCCAAGAAGATTACCAAGAAGAAACTACCCAGACCAATGTGCAAGGAGGACAAATGAGAAAAATGACAAGGAACAAGTTCTCCCAAAGAATTCACCATTAAAACGACTTCCTATCACTCTATAAGCACTTAACATATAGAATAGGGACCCAAGAAGTCTCAAAAAACAACAAAACTCACCCAACAATCACTAAACACATCCAAAATACTCAACAAATAGTGTATGTATATGCCCTAAAGGAAGACAACTCGCATATGTACGTGTTTGTCAAGGGAAAACCCATGTATGTCAAACAAGACACTGCCAAGGAAAGGGTTAGGCCAAGAAAATCATATACATGTAAAAATATAAACTATCAAGCAACAAACTACAAAGAAACGTAGGCAAATAGAGAGCAAATAAAGGAGAAAAAACACCCGATACCCCAAAAAGGAGATCTCCCCAGTGGAGTCACCAATTCTATTACAAGGAAAATATCTTTATGGCTAGGGGAAAACCACAACATACATAATGGCACCCATAAATCAACTCTAATCTCAAGTATGTTATACAAATGAAATTCTAACAAGAGAAGGCTAGAATCCTGCCTCGTTTGGACATCCGAAGAAGACCATCATTGAGCACATGACCCAAAGCTTTATACCTGCAACTTGTCCTCAACAACCAAGATGTGCAAGCATGTGGTAATGATATATAATGTTAGAATAGAAATTATCATAATCCATTAACATACATAACAATTATGCCCATGCAAAGATGTATAAATATTTGTAAGATATAAATTATACGAGAAAATAGTATTTCTATTAATGTAATCAACATAAATACATAGGTGACAAACTTCTGTAGTGACACATATCATAAATGAGAAACTAAGTCCCTCCAGCTAGGCCTCCACCACTTCAACCATGCACAAAGGAAATATCACAAGTAGGAGTCAATGAATTTCTCCATCTCAAGATAGGAAGAGCTTGGGGGATGAAAACAAGAAGTTCATACTTCAAGGAAAAAGGGATGCAGAGTCAATTATGAGGTGAAATTTCTTTGGAGTGTCTTTTCCCTGAATGTGATGAATCCTTTTCAAGGCATGTATATGGCTCAATTTATAGCCTTCAAATGGAATTGATGGGTCGAGTCAAAGCATTTCTAGTATATGGAAGGTCAAGAATCATGGATCTTGTGGCATGTCATGGAAACCTGACACATTTTTTTTTTTGAGCACAAAACTCAATGTACACGGGCTGTAATGGAGAAACCCATGTATACCCGAGTTGTATAACTTCTAACTCACATATAGGTACAAAAATGTGTACTTTATCTCTGGAGCGATAAAAAAGGGGGAATTTAAGTCTATAGAGGGAAATTAAAGGCCATCAAAGAAAGATTCATGGAGTTTGGAAATTTTTTTTATAACACCTACGAGCATGGAGTTTGGAAAAATTTCCTATAGCACCTATGAGAATGGACATCCATTAAAAGGAAAATCTAAAGAATGTTTGTAGAGGTGAGAAAAGAGACAAACCCTTAAAAAAACACTTGAGGGAAAGGAAATGAAACCCCCTGGCGGTTTGTTCCTTAATCCCTTTGTTTTGAGAGGGTTTTAAATCCAAACAGTAAATTGAAAGTGAAATGGGAATCTATAGGACCCACACAACAACTAAAAAAACCTAACAAAGCACAATAAACTGAAATAACTTAGAAATTTGTTCAGTGCAGAAACTTACCCCCAAAAGTGCATTGGTTAATGTAGATATTGGGGTTGTTTACTGCGTTTTCCAACGAAGATAATGACCCCAGTAAGGGAGTTGAAAAATTCACATCTTGACCCCAAAAAGTGCAGTGGTTTCTAGGGAATCTAGGCTCTATAGGACTCCTAAGTGATATTCGAACCCTATAACCTGTAAATGTGAATAGAAATATACATGAAATTAATACTCCCCAAAAAATCATGAAAAAAATAAATGGAGAAATAAAACCATTTACCAAACACCCACAACCAGAGATCATGAGATTGGCTCATATCCCCAATGGATTTGTCATCCCGTTGGTGAAAATATACAACAAGGTTAGGCATATATGTAAACTTTGTGGTTGGTACAAAGCTACATACAAATGGGGTTAGAAATATTTAAACCCTAGTTTTCCATGCAAGAAATTTACCCTAAGATCTATTTTATTTGTAAAAAAAAGGACATGGAACATAAATAAAATATGAACAACAAAAAATAAATTAAATCTTCATTACTCAATGAAATGAATTTTTACATGTAAACCTGTGGAGAAAATATTGAATACTTGGATCCTCCAATGGCCTCTCCTTGGGATATTTCTTTGCTTCCCTAAATGTGCAACCTTGGATGTTATCCTTTGTGGCTGAAAGTGATGGTGAATATGGCCAAAATATCTCAACAAGCATTAAGGGTGTCTTGGAGTTTTGGAGAAATTTTGGTAGCACTTTATTACTTTCAATGAGGGATATGGAAAATAGAGAAAAACTCTTGAATTTATAAGAAAAACAGTGGTTATCTTTGATAGGACTAAGATAATAAAATATCATTATTTGACCAAATCATTTCTAACTATTAATTTTAGGGGTTTTATTTTTCTTTTTCTTTTTTTGGATAATTTCAAGAGGAAAAAATAAAAAAAGTTTTTATGATTTTATTAAATGAAAATAACATTAGGAAAAGTGGTTCCCTAAGTGATTTTGGTGTAAAATGATGGAAAAGTGTGTATAAACATAGGATACCCATACTATGTATGGTGTATTTAGGTAAACCTAGCATTTTGTTCTGGGTGATGAACTCTTTGGTGATAACATTGAGAAAATGTTAAATTAAATTTATNCTTCCCTAAATGTGCAACCTTGGATGTTATCCTTTGTGGCTGAAAGTGATGGTGAATATGGCCAAAATATCTCAACAAGCATTAAGGGTGTCTTGGAGTTTTGGAGAAATTTTGGTAGCACTTTATTACTTTCAATGAGGGATATGGAAAATAGAGAAAAACTCTTGAATTTATAAGAAAAACAGTGGTTATCTTTGATAGGACTAAGATAATAAAATATCATTATTTGACCAAATCATTTCTAACTATTAATTTTAGGGGTTTTATTTTTCTTTTTCTTTTTTTGGATAATTTCAAGAGGAAAAAATAAAAAAAGTTTTTATGATTTTATTAAATGAAAATAACATTAGGAAAAGTGGTTCCCTAAGTGATTTTGGTGTAAAATGATGGAAAAGTGTGTATAAACATAGGATACCCATACTATGTATGGTGTATTTAGGTAAACCTAGCATTTTGTTCTGGGTGATGAACTCTTTGGTGATAACATTGAGAAAATGTTAAATTAAATTTATGTTAATGTTATTTTGATTCCGGTTTAAGATTGTGATAATTAGTTCTATGTGTTTTTATTAATTTTGATGTTACAATTTACGTTTATTTTCATTTATATTTATAGCATAATTTTCCAGGAATATTTATGTTTATTAATATTAATGTCCACTTAAAAATTATAAACTTCTCAAATATGGTTATGAGAGAATGCCTCCATGAAAAATTGTCACCCTCTCACATATCATAATGACTATGATTATGATCGATTAGTAATTGAACACAAGTTTCTTCTCAAGAGGTAAAAGGTTCAAATCCAGAGGGAGGTAGGGTATGCATACCTTCATAGACTTCAGTGGTCGAATCACTATGTGGAAAGGGTCACTTGTCCCATAAATAAGGGGGTTTCATACACCAATTTGGTGTCTGAATTGGTTGTGACCTTAAAATCAGATTATTATTATTACTTATCAAGCTAGAGAAATGTTGCATATCCCCCAATATCCTTTATCTTTCACTCCAAATATTTGAATATATATCCATTATGATCAATTGCAATGTTCAAAATCTCTTAATATCCTTTTCCTATCACTTCAAATATCTAAATATATTATAGCATTATTTAGTTAATTTGTAATGTGACATCTTATCTAAGCTCAATCCTAAGAAGTTCTAGAGGAAAATTCTAATTCACAATACTAAAGAAAATAATATGGTTCCCTTAAGGGACTGGAATTCCTACCTTAAAATTCTTTACGAGTTCCCTAATGCCATGGAAACCATTGCTATTGTTCCTATATAGGATGAAGTTTTTCTTTGAATGACATAGAGATTGGGGTTAAGAAACTTGAAAATGGGAAAGTTAAGGACATTTAAGGATACCAAGCTGAATTTTTTAAAATCAGAGGGCCTATCCTCATCCCTCACATACACAAGCTCTTCAATTTAGCATTCAAGTAGGCTGCCCTAAACCATGGACACAAAGCATCATTGTACCTATTTTTAAAAATGGGAATAGAAACATTACCTATAATTACAGTACCATTATGATTAACCTGATTTTAGCCGAGCTATATGAAATTATTTTGGAAAAACAGATTAGCCTTTGGCTAGAAAGTCATGGTAAAAGAGATAAAGGCTAGGCTAGATTTAGGATATATTATTCAACTATGGACCATCTTTTCACCCTTAGGATCATTACAGAGGAGTTCTGCAATACTAAAAACAATCTTTTGTGTTGTTTTGTTGACATTAGAAAATATTTTGACACAGATCCTAGGAAAAACCTTTGGGATAGGTTGGAAGAGATAAAAGTGCCTTTTGAGTTGAGGGTTGTTGCTATAAGGTTGTATGAGAATGTTAATTGAAATTTTAATAACATTAAGGGCTGGTTGAAAGAAATTACCTGTAATGTTGGAGTCAAGCATGGTTTTCCCTTGTCCCCTACCCTTTTTGGCATATACATTGACAAGTTAGAAGAGTGTTTGGAAGAACCAGGTTGTGTCAACCCAACTTTCACTAGTATATTCATCAATATTCTTCTTTATTCTGATGATATCATTTTTATGGTGAGGAATACCCATGATCTTGGAGAGAAATTGATAATCCTCAAGGATTTTTTCTCCAATATGGGTATGACTGTTAATATTGACAAAACAAAATTCATGGTCATTAAATCCAATAAGATAACATATGATTCTTTCGTATATGACAACAACAAATTGGAGGAAGTGAATTCATACAAATATCTTAGAATCAATATTCACCACAAGATCAACTGGAGTTGTAGCATTGAGAAAAGGATAAATGGAGGATGGAAAGCTTATTATAGACTTGAAAACAATTGTAAATTAGTTGATCTTTGGATATGGGATAAGAAAAAACTCCTCTTTGAGACTCTTGTTACTCATGTTATTTGATATGGATGCGAAGTTTGGGGATGTAGTATCTCTCAATAATAATGAAGAAAGATATACCAAATCCAAAATAATTTTATAACCTATAATCTCAAAATTAAAAGAAATATGTCTTATCATATCCTCCTCTTAGAGGAAATCCTTTCCCAAATTGAGAGCACGACTATGACTAGATACCTAATGTATAATAACAAGTTAAAAAACATGGAAAGAAAGTGGCTTCCTAAAATTTCTTCAAACTCTAGCCATAACCACCTTCGAATCAAGCGAGGATGGCATAAAGATACTCAGTCTTAGTTAATCCAATGGGGAATCATGGAAGAGACTATTTGTCAGAATAAGGATATTATTAAAAATATTATTAAATCAAGGAGAAAATGTGATGTGATAAAGAGTTAGAGGAAAAATAAAATTAAGGTATTATAAGGAGGTAATCAACCCTAATCTAGAAGATCAAAATTATCTCTTTGTTTTGACAAGTGCAAAGAAAAAAATAAGCATTTCTAAAATAAGAACAAATTCTCATGAGTTCCATAGTGAAATCATGCATTGGTCAATTCCTAAAACCCCATGGGATGAAAGAGTGTGTCAACTTTGCGAGACTAAGACAACTGAATATGAAAATCACTTTCTCTTAGATTTTCCAGCCTATACCCAGATTAGATCTCAATTTCAAAATATTTGTCCCACTACCAACCTTCCTAAGCTTTTAACTCAACAAAACTATGGCAATCTTAGAAACCTTCTCTTAATTATTTTCAAGCATTAAAACAAAATTCTAATTAATTGCAAGTAATCCATTGCCTTCTTAATGTCTAATATACCAATTTGGTCTTAGTGGATGTTAATCATCATCATTATAATTATTGTTACAAATAAATCGTTTGGTCTAAGCTTGATAATAAAGCTTCATGTTTTGGATTAAATATCTTCATGTTTTATGGAAAGGTGAAGTGAAACTTCTTCCATGCTAACATCCTCATAGAAGTGACTTTTTCAATCAAAATTTTCATTATTATGCATCTATACTTAAGCCATATTTTATCAGGATAAATCCAAGAAGATTATCACTTCTATTAGATAATTTCAAATTCAAAAAATCAATAATTAAAGGAAAATTGAGTCATAATTTTTTTCTATATATTTTTTCTTTTTAAAATAGGAAAAAATATTTTATGTATATTGCAAACCAAGAATTAAAATTTTAAAATTTAACATTAAAACTATTAAATTTATTTTAATGTTAAATGTTAATGTTAATTTGTTTTTAAAGTTAGAATTTTAATGTTTAAATTTATCTTAATTTTATATTTTAAGTTTAATTTTTTTAATGTTACAATGTTATTTTATTGTTATATTTTAAGTTTCCCTAGATGGGGTGACACACGATGCACACTTGTTAGCAACTGGGGAGGATACGAGGGTAGTTAAGGCCCCTCACCGCCACCCTCCTCCCCAGTCCAGTCGTTATGCCTAGATTTCATTTCTGCCAAGGCTCAATGCATTGGGTCTTAATGGAGACTCTGGTTCGGTTCCTTGGAACCAATACGGTACAATGAATGGCCATTATTCCAATACTTATGGCTACCAGGGCCATCAATTACTCCGTCCTCCTTCTCTTTTCGTTCCGTAGGGGGTGTTATCTTGGGCATTTGACCGCAATTCACTATCTCATTCTGCTTGCTCTACTCTACACCTTGGTTTTTCATCCTTTGTCTCTTGCTCACACCTCTGGACACCCCAATGTTTATTCCATTTGCCCTGTTCTCTACTTATCCATGCCTCGTGAGAGGGGTAAGTCTCGGCACGAGCCTGCCTATTACAATCGGTTCGACAGACACAAATTCCCAGGACCAACCTCTCTCTCTCTCATCATAAGCGGTAGTTCATACCACTCACCCTTCTCTGATCATAATTGGCATGAGGCGGCTCAACCAAAGCCTCGTTCATCAAACACAGAGGGTCTCCATGGAGGTTGTCTGGTGGAAGAGGAGATTTCTCCCAGCTGGGAGGAAATTCTACCATATTCATCAATGACCACCTTGGAACAACGATCAACCACTTGCACTATCACCCCTTTGATTTTTCTGGAGCAAACCGAGACAGGCTACATTGTGGAAGAGGAATTCCCTCTTCAGGAGTAGAAATCTGGTAAGAATTATGCTGCTACTATGGAAGAGGACCGTGGTAAGAATTCTTCTGCTGCTAAGGATTTTGTCGTTGCTACTATGGAAGAGGACCCTGGAATAAACTGGGATGAATGTTGGAATGAAGATGATGCTAAAGAGCATGCTCACCCAACTCCCAGCTCTTGTAGGCTCACGGAAGACCACCTGGTCTTGATCTTCGAGATGCAGAAGGATTTGGCAGAGCAGTTTCACAACTAATACACCCTCAACAAGCACTTGGATGTCCTGTACAACTCCTTGTCAAGAGAGCCTATGAAAATTCGATGCCCGACTTGCTGCCAGCCATTTTCCTTCAAAATTCGCCAGGATGGACGCCCAGGTTCGCCTCATGTCTAGTCCCCTTACAATTTTTTTCTCTGGTCTTAGTGTTAAATATTTTTTTCACTACAAACTATGGTTTTGGTTCACTACCTCGTCAGGGCACTCAGTCTACCACTTGTTCTAGTTTCCACGCTTGTTGCAAAACATGTGGCAAGTCCCCATGTTTTTGACAGATGTCCTATTGTGGTCTTTGAATAATAGTGTCCACGCGTTCATGTTTACACTACCGTGGAAAAACATGTGGAATGCTCTAGTGTATGCTCAGACATGTCTAATTTTTGCTAGCGCAAGGTAATACAATACTTTTTTATTTAAAAAAAATATGTTATATTTAAAGCTTAATTTTTTAATGTTACAATTTTATTTTAATGTTTGATTTAAATTTATATTTTTATACTATTTTTATTTTAAGAATTTAAATTTATTTTAATGTGAATTTTTATGTTTATAACGATTTAAATTTATTTTCATTTTGACTTATAACATAATTGTGCACAAATATTTATGTTTATTATTGCTTGAGGACATGGAAAGACCAATGACACTTCATAATGAATCATTATATAGGAGGAAGGACATTGCTGAGTATCTTATTAAACATGATAGAGATACATCCTCTAACGTTAATGATGGTGTTAAGTTGTAAAATCCATGCCCTAAACATGGGAATTGGTTGTTTCAAAAATGCTTGATTGACATGTAATATCATATTTTGTCATATATATGGTCATAATGTATGCATAAAAATCATCTACAATGTTCCTTCATTGTCGGGCGTTCGCACAAAGATGATTGTTGAAAAAATGGCAATGGGGTGCCTAGGAACATGCTCACACATGAATGTGCTCACATTCTTAGAAACATTCACGCATTCATGAGCCTACAACTTTGGCATTTCCTGAGCCACCATAGAGGTTGCTAAATCAATGCAAAATAGGCATTCTTAAGAACGCAAGAATGTGCACATTATAAAGAGTATGTGCATGTTCCTAAGAATGTGTGCATGCACTAGAAATGCACACTCATTCTTGTCATTTTAATTTGACAAAAGGGTTGTGGTTGATCCATTGTTACCAATAGACTACACTAGTTGTTTTAGTATTTATTGAACAAATTGAAGAGAAATATTTGAGGAGATCTTGACAAAGAATTGTACGACTCCACTGAAATGGTCATCAATTAGTTCCAGGTAAGTATTTCATTGAATTAGATTGTTTATCTATTTCATAATTTCTTTAAATTATATATAAAAAAATATTTTTCCCTTATTAAAATGCAACATACCTAATTAACATGAAGGTTGCACCTAAACGAAACCCAAACCCAACACCACCATATGAAGACAAACCAAACCCCAACCTAGAACCAAGAAACATAAACATTGAAATTTATGTAGGGTTTAGGTCACTAAGAACCCTTATACAATTAAAATATGAATATTTTCACACTTCCTTATTATGTTGTTTGTAATTCTGGAAATAAATTGTGTATGGAGTTTTTGAAACATCCAACGTTTCGAGTGGACACTCCACCAATCATTAGGGACTGTTGAAGCAATAAGTATGGAAAGAGTGTTGAGGTATGAGGTATATAAAGGTGAAGATGATATAACTCATATGGAAAAGGATAGAACTAGTCATTATAAATTAGATGATGTGAAAAAAGAGAGTAATTGTATTATTATTCATAGGTAAAAGTATATAATAGAGGGTTAAATTTTAAAGCGAAGAGAATAGTTAATCAATAATCATTATTAAATAATAATATAGTTAATAATAATTAAAATAATTATTAAATAATAATATAGTTAATAATAATTAATTAATTGAAAATAGTTAGGGGGTAGGAATTGAAATATAATTGAAAAAGAGAGTTATTAATGTATAAAAGGTCGAATTATAAACTAAGAGGATAGTTAATCGATAACAATTGTTAAATAATAACACAATTAAGAGTAAGTAATTATCGGAATTACTTAGAGGTTAGGTATCTATGACCAAAAAAATAATAATAATTAATAATTAAAGGATTTAGGAAGTAGAAAATTGGTTAAAGAAGGGAACGTGTGAAAACATGAAAAGTTGAATAATAAATTTAAGAAAAATAAAAACGGTTTGTTAATAATAATTGATTGATTAATAATTATATAATTAATACTAATTAAATTATATAATTAATACTAATTACATAATAATTAGAATTAATTAGCAGCTAGGAATAAGAATAATTGAAAATTATTCGATTTAGGATGATTAAATTGAAAATTATGGATTTAGGATAATAAAATTTTTAATGATTAGAGATTGGAATGATGATAAAGGTGAGTGGGTGGGGGGGGGTTGCGTCGGAACAGATGAGGAAATGGTGGCACATGAAATCCATAAGAAATTTTAGTTTTATTGCCTGATGCGATGAATGACAGGTTTCTAGGATTGACTAAGTTTATACCCGTCTTCACGGTTAAAATTGTTAGGATGTTTTTCTATTTCGAGAGCTTCACGTATGATTTGAGAAGTGTAATAGGGTGATGAGGCTAGGATTTTTGTTTTGTCAAAAAAAATTAGAAGTTTAGAATTGAAATATTTTTCAACAATAACTAATTTAGAGATGTGATTGTGGGTTGTGTCAGCTATGTGTTCTTTGAGATGGGCTTTGAAGGATCTCCTAGTTTTGCCAATGTATGATTTTCCACTGGAGCAGAGAATTTGGTAAACTCCTGGGCCAAGCATTAGGTCATATTTATCATTGGAATATATGAAGGATTGTTTGAGAGTTTTGAAAGGCTTGAAGATGGTTTTGATATTCTTTTTGGCATGAATTTTGGAAAATTGATCAGTAGTTCCTTGGATGTAGGGGAGAGAAAGGAGAGCTGGGGGGGGGAAGAAGAGGAATAAAAGTTTGACTTAGGGTTGTGGGCTGAGTGAAAATATTTGTTAATTTGAGAGGTGTAGCCATTTGACAAAGGTTCCTTCATTAGGTGAGATTTTTCTTTCTCAAGAAATTGGGGGTCAGAAATTCAAATGGCTTGAGGGACAAGATTGTTTAGGACAAGGGACTTTTGAGCAAGATAGTGATGTGATTGGGCATGAAGGTATCATTCAATAAGGTATTTTCATGATAAACTTGGTGGGTAAGGGAACCATTAGGGAGGTGATAGATGAGAACATTGAGAAAGGGGAGTGATTTGTCCTTCTCCATTTCCATAGTAAATTGGATATGGGGGGAAATGTTATTTAAATGGTCAAGGAATGAATTCAACGAGAAGAGACCATGAGTCCAAATAATGAAAGTGTTATCGAAGAATATGAACCAACATTTAGGTTTGAGATGAAAATTGTTGAGGGTTGAGGTCTCAAAGTGCTCCATGAAACTGTTAGCAACTACGAGGGATAGAGAATACCCCATGGTTGTTCCTTCGATCTATTCATAGAAATTATCTTTAAAGGTGAAGAAGGTGGAGGTAATACATATTTAAATTAGGATTAAGGTTTCATGGTCCACAATCTTGGATATGAGGTCTAATGCTTTGAGGACATGAATTTTGGTAAATAAAGAGATGGCATCAAAGCTTACTAGTAAGTCTTGGTCATCGAGTTGAAGATCACAAGTTTTTTGGATAAAGTTAGAGGAGTATTTAATGAAAGAGGAAGTTTTTCCAATAAAGAGTTTAAGTTTGATAGCTAAAAAGCGATATACGACATGGGTGGGGGCACCAATAACACTAGCTATGGGTTTGAGGGGGATGTCTTGTTTGTGGATTTTTAGTTTTCCATATATCTAGGGGGGTTTTGGGTTAGGGGGATCAATTAATTTTGAATGTTTGGGTCTTGGGAGGAATATTTGATGGCTTTAGTGACCAGGTTAGTGATGGTATTTAAAGGGATTTTGGCGAGAGGTTTGTAAGAAGAAGAGGAGAGGAGGTTTATAAGTTTAGATTCATAGTCTGAGGTATTCATGATGACAGTGGCATCACCTTTGACGGATTTTAAGATAATGATGTCACGATTATTATTAAGATGTCGAATACACTAATATTTGTCTTTAGTTAGATTGGATTTAGGAGGTTTGGCACACTGGATAATTCTACCACAATCTTTCCTAATTTATTTTGCTTAGTTAGAGGGAAGGCTTTGGGTTACAAATTCAACTAAGCTAATAATATCTTTGATGGAAATATGCTGAGGAGCTAGGGAAAAATTTAATCCTTTCTTTGAAAG
>SNQJ01S0039814.1:2545-14314 GCA_010110895.2 Picea sitchensis
TCATCACCCAGTGTAAGAAGGAACTAGCTTCTGAGTTCGATATGAAAGACCTCAGTCTCATGCATTATTACTTGGGACTAGAAGTATGGCAGAAGCGTGGTGAAGTATTCCTTGGACAAGGAAAGTATGCAGTGAAGATTCTTCAAAAGTTTGGAATGATGGATTGCAAATCCATGGATACTCCTATGACCACAGACATAAGGAAAGTAAGAGAGTCAGACTCTGGTCCAGTAGACCCGTCCCTATATCGACAATTGATTGGGTCATTAATGTATTTAGTGAATACTCGACCAGATATTTGCTTTGATGTAAACACCCTAAGCCAATTCCAGGTGGAACCCAGACATGAGCATTGGATAGTTGCAAAGCATGTTCTAAGATACATTTGTGGGACGCTAAACTATGGTTTAAGATATACCTCATCCAGTGATATACAGCTTCATGGATTCACAGATTTAGATTGGGCAATGAGTACAGAAGGCAGAAGGAGTACTTCAGGGATGTGTTTCAGCTTGGGCTCCGCTATGATATCTTGGGGCAGTAGAAAATAGAAGTTTGTCGCACTCAACACAGCAGAAGCAGAATATATCGCAGCATGTGAAGTGTGTACAGAAGCAATATGGCTGAGAAAGATGATTTATGGATTATTTGATTAGGTTCCAGATTCGACCATAACATAATGTGAAAATCAAAGTTGTATAAGGCTATCCGAACACCTAGTATTTTATGAACGATCGAAACACATTGAGATCAAATACTAATTTATTCGAGATAAAGTCTAGGAAGGAGAAGTGAAGCTCCAGTATATCTCCACAGATGAGCAGACAACAAATATTTTGACAAAGCCTTTGTCCAGGATAAAGTTTGCATACTTACGAGACAAGTTGGGGATCGTGGAGATAACTCCCTTAGTTGAAAGGGAAGAGATGGCTCTCCAGGTTGGGAGGGAGCACTGATATATCATTGATTTATGGACAATCATTTTCCAGTTTGGAAAATGGTCCAGGATGGGCAATTCCTTTCCAGTTCGAAAAGTGGTTTGAGATTTTCTGACGGACAAGCATTTTCCAATTCAAAAAATGGTCTAGATCGGACAATGATTTTCGTAATGAAAATGGTTTGGTATATTGTTGATGTACTAGAGACAGCGATTCCCCTTGTGGCCAGTGTGGGGGAATGGTCTAGGACAGACATTCTTCTTGGCAGTCACTCTCAGTCGTGGTCAAGTAGAATGGTTTGTCTCGCCAGGCAGTGATTCTTTCAAAGTTCACAGTTGTGAGCAGTTTCGAAGAACGATTTGTTTTGGAGGTTGGTGCAGGACAGTCATTTCCTTAGGAAATGGTCCGGACAATCATTCCCTAGGGCGGACTCATTCTCTCTAGGTTGCACTATGTTTAGTGCCGGAGGAATGGTTCGGGTTCAGCAATCAGGAACAGGAATTCCCTAGGGAAAACTCATTCTATCCCGGTTGCACTAAGATTAGTGTCAAAGGAATGGCTCAATTAGGTGAATGGTCCAGGCTCAAAAATCAAAGACAGTTATGCTTCCATTCTTGGGAAGAATAGTCCAAGATATCTCATGGTTGATGTTTTTACTATATGAGGGCATATGCTCTTCCAGATCTCACAGATGTGAGTGGAAGAATAGCCCAGATGACTCAACTTGTATCATGATATTGTTTATGCAGGTTGATATCAGATGATATGATTGTTGTAGAGACTGTATGTCTCTGGACAGTAGTTGTATACTATTGTGGTGGATGTGTTCCACTGATTGTGACTATGTGTCACTGGTTAGTAGTTGTGTGCTACTTGGTTTGGTTGTGTAGCACTGGATAGTAGTTATGTATTATTATGGATAGACACAGTTGTGTTCTATCATATGACATTGTACTGATTGTCATGGCAATTATCCAATTGGATAATGTTGACAATGCTCGTGATTTGATCATGAGATAGCATGTGTGGCTATGATGATGTTATCGATTGAATGGTCTGTTTGTGCTCAAGACCATTGCCTTTTATACCTCTGTAGCTAGGAGGGAGTGTTGATATTATGGTAGTTGCGGGAGGTATTAACCTCCACTTGTGACCTTTGATGAGATTAGAATATTCCAGGAAGCAAGAAGAACCCTAAAAGACTTGGACATAACCTTATAAGTAAAGTCGGCTAAAGAGAATATTTTATATTGAGTCTTTAGCCTCCAGAAAGAGAAGTCGGTCCAGACAGCCTGGAGAGAGCAGTATAAATATAAGGCACCAGAGCTCATTTGACACACACAAGTCGAAACTGCAGAAATCCAGTAGTGCGCAAGTCTGGGGAGCAGTTGCAGCTGCAGTTATTGCAACTTGTAATTTCGGTCTTTCTGGGTTGGAATTTTTTATCAGTCTTGGTTATCTTTGCTTGGTGCATTAGCCTTGGTTGGTTGTTGATTTTCTACCAGAATTCTTCTCTCTATCAAGGTCAAGGTGCTTGGGGTGGCATTTGTGCCTATGGTTGGGTGACAATATTGCTATATTGTCTATGGTTAAACGAGCACACCCACTTTTCTAACACTATTATGTGCAGGTTCAACACATTTACAACATTCACTTACCTCTTCAAGGGGGCAACCTCCTAGAGAAAAGCTCCAATTACAATAACAACTCTTGACAAAACATAACATAAGCTTCTACTCAATATATAGTTATCCATAGAGAATCTTAACTACCTACAAGCCCACTTATAATGATGGCCAACTAACTAATTAGGGCCTTATTAATAAAGACAACCCTTATTATATTGAGTGATTATTAAATAACTACTTAATGGGCCTCATAATTTCTAGGAATGAAGCCTCGTACATTAATAAAGTATCTAAGTAAGGTGGTTAGGGTAGGACCCTAACATGCCCTCCCCCCTCAAAAGCAACATTGTCCTCAAGGTTGAAGGTGAGAAAATTGTTGCAAAATTGTTGTAGAATTGTTGTCAGTTCCCATGTGGCATCTTCTAGTTGCATATCCTTCCACTGGATCAACATTCCCTTGATTGTGCACTAGCGCAACCGATGCTCTCTAGTCTCCAATACTATTTCTAGATGGAGCCAAATAGAACCTTCATCACAAGTTCTGGTAGGTTCGTATGCACTTTGTAATTTGATCCCACAACTTTCTTCAAACAGAACACTTGAAAGATTGGATGAAGCTTGGTGTGGGTTGGGAGAACCAGTCTGTAGACAACCTAGCCAATGCATTGTATAATCCGATAGGGACCATATAACTTAGGAGCTAGCTTATGGGGAAATTTATCTTTAAGTGATGTTTGTATATAAGGTTGCAGCCGAAGAAAAACTTTATCCCCTTCGACAAAAGAACGTTCAAATCTATGTTGATCATCTTGTTTCATTTGATTTTTCATCACAACCAAGTTGTCCTTGAGGATACAAATAATGGCTTCTCTGGTGAGAGGTGTTTTATTTATTGCATGAATCTTGGCAATGTGCGGTACATAGGATGCCACTGATAGAGGTTTTTGGCCATAAAAAGTTTCATATAGTGTCATTTTGGTATCTCCATGATAAGTGGTATTGTACCACCATTTGGCAAGGGGGAGCCATTGGGCCCATTGGTGAAAATTTCAAAAGCAAAGCATATCAAATAGCTTTATAAGCACTTGCTCACCACTTATTTTTTATCCTCAGTTTGAGGATTATATACAATGCTCATGTTTAGTTGTGTACCTAGAATTTTAAATAACTCCCACCAAAATTTGTTGGTGAATGTGGGATCTTAATCCGAGATGGGCATACCATGAAGCTTAAATCTTTGATCCATCGAGGCTTGGGCAACTAAGGAAGGAGTGAAAGGATGAGCTAGGGCACAAAAATGAAACCTTGCTCTATTCGACTCTACATCATCCACTAGACCTCTTTCATTTTCACCCAAGACAATTGTATAAGATGACCCTACTGTTAGATTTGCAATGAGCTCTGGCTCATGTATCCTCTTTAAATTTTATGTTTAACTATTACTTGAACCATAACTACTGCAAAAAACCAAGATCACAAGAAGAATAATCATGCACAAGAACACAAGAAGTATCCCAAGAAACCCTTCTCAACAAGGGAAGAAAACCCAGCCAATCCTTTGCTATATTCCTCAAGAGAAAGACCTCACATACCATCACCAAACCTAGCACACAAGAGGGTGTTGTAATTCTCATAATTTCAAACCACAACTTCTGAAATCATGAGATGACACAATGATAAGTGTGTTTCCTCAATGGGGATTCACCTTCATTTATATAAGACTTGTCACATCAAATGATGTGCCTTTTGGCACAATAGGGTCGACCTCAATAACTCAAAATATAATTAATAATTACCCTATTAATTATCTTTTATATTAGTCATCTTTTACATTAAGGTGGGGCCAACCTATACCCTTTACATTACAAATAGGGTTACGGGTAAGTCTGACTCTTGAACAATATAGCAAGGGATCTCATACACCCACTAGTGCTCAGCCACTAGGGGCACATCCATAGGGATGTCCATATCTCTATCTCACTGCGTCTCACAGGAGAACCACACTCACTAGTGCTGAGCCACTAGGATCACATTCACATGTGCTCATCCACATGCACATCCACTCAACAGATCTTCTTTCCCACTGCATTACACAAGAGATTCATCTAGAGTTCATCATCTCAACTCTGCTCAGAGGAGGCTAATACATCATCTTCATCTCTGTCTCGTAACGATGCACCCAGCTCTATGGGAATTCACACATTCACCTTGTGTTCAGCCACAGGCACGTCCAACTCAGCATATCTCCTTTCTCACTGTGTTACACAGGAGAATCATCTAGAGTTCTTCTCAACTCTCTGTAAGGAGGAGGCCATCACTACGTTCCAATTATGTCTCAAATAGGAACCACACACCCATCCACTCAACAGATCTTCTTTCCCACTGCATTACACAAGAGAGTCATCTAGAGTTCATCATCTCAACTCTGCTCAGAGGAAGCTAATACATCATCTTCATCTCTGTCTCGTGACGATGCACCCAGCTCTATGGGAATTCACACATTCACCTTGTGCTCAGCCACAGGCACGTCCAACTCAGCAGATCTCCTTTCTCACTGTGTTACACAGGAGAATCATCTAGAGTTCTTCTCAACTCTCTGTAAGGAAGAGGCCATCACTACGTTCCAGTTATGTCTCAGATAGGAACCACACACCCATCTCAGGGGCTCTCTCTCGAGTCTATGTCTCGAAGGATGTCTCACGCAACGGTAATCATCAACAACCACAAGGTATGGGAGGATTTATGTGTTTTCTTTGACTCCACTTTATAACTCTATTGCCAAGTCCAAACTAGTGTCTCATCTTGGTATCAACTCTTATTGTCGTAGTTCATTATCCAAGGGTCTTCAAGGTTATGCATGCGCCTATGTGGCTTCTCCATGACAAGCTTTGAGGGAAAAGTATTTTGAGGGGGGAAACATGTTTTATACATCCATGCTTATGTTGATCTTGACTAATTAGGTGTGTAATCAGGTGTAAGGACATTAATGAGGCCGATTATGGATGATATGTTAAATGACTTCAACCTAGTTTAATTATGTGATATCATAGTTGAGTAAGGTGATAACAATAGTAGGTGTGTGGTGTGCTAATTAATGTGATGCAACCAAGTCAAATAAAGGCTACTAGTGGCTTTGATTAGAGTTAAATCCATAGGCCTATAAATAAGAAAGGATGTTCATGGTGGGTTCTGGGTTGTATTCTTGATGCTTTGGCATTGTTTTGAAATAGGCCCCAAGTGCCAATGGAGAGTTGCCCTCACTAGAATGGGGCAAGCATTCTAATATAATGTCCCTTACATTATTTTGTTGCACCATTCTGTGTGTAATTTATGTTTCAATTTATATTGCATGGAGATGTATGATTGGAAGTGGTGCACCCAAGTTCACCACATCTTGGAGCTCCATCCAAACCGCCTACTCGCTTGTGACTACAAGCTGTTCCAGTTTTGCACCAGGGTGAATTGAAAGAAGATATTAACCGCTGGATTTTGGATTTATAGCCATTATGTTGCAAATCTATTTCTTCACCATCGATATAACAATATATGTCAAATGTCTAGTTTTATAGTCCATAGTAATATGCAAAAATGATTCTGTGAACTAGAAGTATAGCCACTAATTTATATACAGTTATAGAGGACAATTGTTACATTTTGTAACACTATGTACAAGGATACGTTAAAGGAGCAAATAATGGTTTGTTGTGTTTTTGGACAATGCCTTTCATCTAGGATCCCAAGAACCAAATTAAAAGATTTGGTTATGGCATGTTTATTTGTAAATTTTGTATTTCAGCAATTTAAACCCTTGTTTTTACACCAAAAAGGGAAAAATCATTATGATTACTCGATGGACAGAAACACATTACATTAGACAGAAAAATTGGCAATGGCAGATTTTATGTGCCCGGTGCTACTTTATTTCTAGCTGCTATCTTCAATATATATATAAACTATCAACTAATGTTAAAGACAATACAAGTTTTTTCATATAAAGCCAAGTTTCATAAAAATTGTTTCATATAAAGCCAAGTTTATCTCTCAGTTTTAATTGCTTTACTATTAATGTAAAGATTGCCAAGGATGATATTTTAACTCATTTTTGGTAGATTTAATTCTCCATATTTTCTTGCATTTCAGCATATCAGTACTGCCAGTGTTCCTAATATAAAGTTCAAACCAGCATATTGTTTTGGGATAGGGTTTTAATAGATCACATATTGTACTGTATACCAAGATAGGGTTTTAATTTTTAATAGACCACATATTGTACTGTATATTTTCTTTCAAATCTATTATGTGATGTCACATAAAATGGATGTACCCATGAAATTTAACAATATGTTGAAGTTTATATTAATTCCATAAGGACCACATCGAGAAAATTCCCTAATTCTGTTATTAGGAGCATATAAATTGTCAGCCTAAGTGTCAAACAAATCTTGTTATACTAATACATCATTTAAAAGAACGAAATGACAATATGTAATTTCCTCTCTTTCTGTGGGCATTTCTTGCCCTATAAGCATCCCGTCCCCCAGGGGTACTGTAACTAATCCAAATCAAGACATATCCAACCATCCAAAAAAATTCAGAGCCCTCAAAAAGCCAGGCATTTTAAAAACATTTATGCATTAAAATGAACTTTATTGGCATAATTTATATAAAATGGAGACAAAAGTTAAGTTCATCTTAAAGTCCCGGCAGATGTTTCATCAAGGAATCATCCATTAGTAATAGTTACTTCAATCTAACAGCCTGTAATGGACCTACATTATACTTCAATGTAACAGCCTGTAATGGACCTACATTAAACCCACTGCAAGACAAGGCTTATCTCTTGTTCATCGTTACAAACTTACAACATTTTCATCTTGCTTTTTATACTGAATACCAACCTGACGACTATGATAACCCAATAGAGAAAGCATAACTGAATTTTCATCAGACTCCTAGGGGGAAGAATTATTGTCGATTGATTAGTGTGAAACAGAAAAGAGGAGATGACAAAACTGGGCGTTCTTCGCAACTGTCTTCTTTAGTGCTCTTGAGCTTAGTCAAATATGGGGATCACTTACCACAAATAAAATTTAATCTCTTCTTATGTCGATATTGTCTTTTACCTAACATTTATTTGATTCTGAAAATAAAAGACTTATGTGCTCAACTGTATATCTGCCTCAACAACCTAATACATCAATCTCTGGAAACAAAAACACATTAGAATTTTTCTTTAACACAGCGTAATGCTATTATAATAAAATTATACATTGAGAACATTATGAGATCAGATACGAAGTCATATAATTTTGAAGGAGAGGCGTGGAGAACTATGCAGCCCATTAATGACCAGAAAAAATGACACCAGACTATCACTACAGTCGGAGCCAACTCCAAGGCTGTACATAAAGGGAGTGGTCATTCCAAAGCAGCACTCTCATTGCTTTGACTACTGATACAAAAGGGGTAATATTAATAATTCCATAATACGAAGCACGTTCCAAAGAACAAATCCAGCCCTAGCAATACAGCATCATTAGCTGGAGAGTTCCCATTGAAAAATGGCATTATTCTTGTTTCGACGTAAGAAATCCTAGCTCAACCCCTTTCATCCCCCTCCCAGTAGCCTTTCTCTTTGGGTCCAGTTGGCCCTTCCTCACCTGAGAGCTCGTTCGGTAGTTTGTTAAAAATGTTCTTTATTGTGTACCTAATTTTAGGAGGGAGCAATCTTAGCATTTTATCAAGCTCAGCTCGTGTATTGTAGATGATCGTAGGACCCCATTCCCTCATATATTGCAACCACGGTGGTTCCAAGGGAATGTCATTAACACTGAGCATCTGCAAATGCTCAGCTGCAATAATTTGGTATTTTTTACTTGTATCAAGAGAAAACTTGCTTCTGGCTGCATCATTCCTTATTCCTACTCCAAGTCTGCTGTCCCCTTGAAGGTATTCCCCTGCATGAGGAAAACTTGCATGTCCACTTTTGGAAGAATAGACTACGGCCTTATTACCTATGATGAATTCCAGATCCGAGGCATTGACCCACTCACCCCTACTGTGCTGTGAGAAATATATTCTCCATAATTCCCCTGTAAAATTGCTCACCCGAAGAGTGAAGTGCTCCCAATCACAAACATGCTCTCCAATTTTACCCAGAGGTAGATTGAGAACCCCAATTTTAGCAGTGGCAGGCCCATTGAAGGGACAAAAAACCCACATTGCAATGTCAGTGAATGTCCCCCCTAATGCAGGTTTAATATGCACATATACCTCTGCACTTTGCAGATTTCCCAGCTTTATTTCTTTTGCTCTACCATCAGCTGGCAAATCCAACCAGTATTCTCCATCATTTGAACCACCGGGGGGTAGGTTCGAACCATTACAGGTAATCAACTC
Source organism: Picea sitchensis (assembly GCA_010110895.2). Lineage (NCBI taxonomy): Eukaryota > Viridiplantae > Streptophyta > Pinopsida > Pinales > Pinaceae > Picea > Picea sitchensis. The sequence continues at coordinate 11,511 of SNQJ01S0039814.1, forward strand.
AGCCATTTGTACACCTCTTTTGTATAGCAATGCCCCATTTTCAAAGAACCATGAGACAGATGAAGGTAAGTAAATCTCATCTGGATGGAAAAAAACAGTTGGCCCATAATGGTTCACCAACCCGTGGATTTGATTGAGGTCTGGCATTTCCCTGAGACTGAAACTAACATTCTTCAAACATGCAACAGGAAGATTGGTCCCAGTGATCCAGGAACTGCTACAATAAAATGTCCCCACTGACACACCACGTCCCCACATTCCCCGATGGCTTGGTCTCACAGTCCAAACACTGAAAGGGAGTTTAGGAACATTTGATTCTATACTCCAAATCAGACCATTTGTTTCACATGTGTCCGTCAGATCTGCACGAACACACCTAACTTCGTTCAAAGAGGGTTTATTTGGGGCATTTGTGACTACAAAACCAATGGCTTTGTATCCATCAGTGGGATAAGGCAGCCAGAAGTAGGCAAACCTATCCTGATTTCCAGTCCAAGAAACACTACTCCAGATCAAAGTATAATTCAGTGGTTTAGCCAGTGCCGGAAGTGGTCCTCTTTCACAGCATGCTTTTTCCCCCTCTTGGGCCGATAATAAAAGACTGCTAGGATCCTCTGATGCAATTTTTTCCTTTTTACATTCACATGACATCTTACAGGAATCCACGGTCTCCTTGGCAACCAGGACCCAGCCTTGTAGTGATGCACAATTAGGCTGCCCATAATGCCCGAGGCTAAAAAAACCTGCAGGTATTTCAACGGGTTTATAGAAACTCGCTCCCTTGTCATCCTTTTCTCCTCCATTGCAACTCCATATTTTTTCCAATGTAGAAACCTGAGAAACTTCAATTTCCCCCAAACATATCTTTCCTGTTGCAAACGCCAATCCTGCATGATTCATTTTTAAAGCCACAAAATTTAGAAATCTAGCTGCCTTCTTTCAATGCATGAAAATAAAACAAGAGAACTCTCTCTCTCTGACCCATTTAAAACACACTAACACAGACCCATTTAAACCAAGGCCTGATATGCACCTTCTGGTCACAAAACTCAAGGCTATATATTTTTAGGTCCAATATTTGATAAGTTGGCCACTTGTGTGGACTCAAGATATACATCCTCATGCTTTGTGACCTTGAGATCAGACCCGAATTTAGATGTTCTGTGCTAGTGTCAATATTTAATGCACCCCATGCTCTGTCTAGATTCAATGCACCATTAGACAAGTGCATATGCAGTGTGCACACACATAAAGAGTTGATGGATCACCCCCACCACCATTTACCCTGTAGAATGCACCTTACTTTTCTCTCTCACACACAGTAATATGGGCCTGTGTCAAATAATTGATCATACTTAATGTATGTAAGCTATTATATTTGAGGTTGTGACCTTTGCGTTTTGAAGGCCTGTTGGATACATATCTTGTACTATTTTCTAACCATACCATGTAAAACTTGTTCAGCTGATCAATTTTCATATATGGTACTTTTGGAGAAGACAAATATTAAGGGAATATATATATACCTAAGTCACCTGACACGATGACACGGGACACGGAGGACACGGAAATACGAGTGTCCGACACGTGAAATTTTGACCTCGACAACAGGACACGGAGGACACGTTTATATTTATATTAAAATATATATATACAAAAATTATATATATGAAAAAAAATTGAAAATTACACATACAAAAATGAAATTTAGACATAAAGATTCATTTTTTGTTAGAAACTAGAAGATTTACATGATACAAAACTTTAAACATGTAACATAAATGATAAATCATGATTCATTATAACTTATACTGTATACATTCAACATTGTAACATCAATGATGATAAAATGACAAACATTGAAGTTTGAACTTTGAACACACAAGAAATTAGAACCATTAGCTGCAACCTGCAACATTCTCATTAAGTCATCAAAATCAAAATGTATTACAATGTATAGAATCTAGATACTAGATAGTAATACCGAGTCAGAGTCACTAACACTATAGGTGGGAATGCCAATGGAAAATACAAAATAGACATAGGGTAGATACTAGAACCGACACCGTAGATGGAAGAACTGACAAGACTCAATAGTACTAGTCCTCCATGACATAATCATCAATATCAGTGTCCTCACCACTGCTCTCCTCTCCATCCTCCTCATCCTCCTCCTCCTCTATATCCAATGCAATCTGTGCATCTGCTGTTGTGGAGGATGACCCCTCAATAGGATCACCATCATCAAAAGTGATTGGCTCTAGCACTGGATCATTAAGATCCAAGTTGGCTAATGCCAACTCAACATTGTTGTCTAAACCCATATCATCGGGAAACACATCCCACATCTTTGTCTTTCCCTTCACCCACTCTTCTCTCTGCCTGTAAATAAGACGGAGATTGTTGTGTGCATACACCATTGTCTCTACCCTAGACTGCTCAAGCCCGCTTGTCTTCAAACTGTACAAATTCCCATATGTGCTCCAATTCCTCTCGCAACAAGAGTATGAAGTAACCTAAGAGAGGACCCTCATGGCTAACTGCGGTAGAAGAGGGCATGTTGCCCCATGAGTTACCCACCAAGCATAGGGCTTCTTAGCCCCCTGTCTCTAAGCACATCATAGCCTCCAAATCTCTCAGTCCCAGTGGAAAACTCTATGAAGCCCTCCTCCACCTCATCAAGGTATGCTCTATCTTGAAATATAGACCTCCAAAAGTTGGGACACGTGTCACTAAATCAAGACACTATCCAAATTCGTGTCCGACACGAATTTGGGTCGTGTCACGTGTGAAGGACACGACCC